>JARHVA010005844.1:472500-642500 GCA_037957365.1 Torreya grandis
TTTAATTTATTCTGAAAGATTACTACAAGAGAAACCTCATTACCACATCTTATCTATTTTGAGCTACATAAAATCCTCCTAGTATTTCTTATAGGACTCATCCATGCATGTGTTTGAGCTAATTTCTTGTCTCTATCCCTCATAGTTATCTTATAATGCATGATGTAAGTTCACTCATTTTTCACACTCATGGATGAGTAAATTCTCTTAAGGGATACATTCAATCAACTGTAACCTTAATTCCTAAGGCCTAGCCAAGACTATAAAATGGTTGTTTTAGACTTAAAACTCACATTTGGACATTTATACATATATGGT
Organism: Torreya grandis; assembly: GCA_037957365.1. Taxonomy (NCBI): domain Eukaryota; kingdom Viridiplantae; phylum Streptophyta; class Pinopsida; order Cupressales; family Taxaceae; genus Torreya; species Torreya grandis. The sequence goes on from JARHVA010005844.1 coordinate 472,819, forward strand.
TCATCAATGAGATAATAAGTCATAGTATGCGGTCCTTGCTGACCAAATTTTAGCTCATTCTAAGAGATTTAACTACTAGAAAAAACCTCATTAACTCATCTCATCCATCTTGATTTAGATAAAATCCCCATAAAATTTCTTATAATACTCATCCATGCATGTGTAGAATATGATTACTTGTCTTTAGCCCTCACGGTTCTCCTATAATGCATGACAAAAGTTCACTCATTTTGCACACTCAGGGATAAGTGAATAATCTTAAGGTATACATATGATAACCTACAACCTTTTCTCTCATAAACTAACTAAGATATTATAATGCTCATTCTAACCTTAAAAATCCTATCTAGGCCTATCCATATAGATGGCTCATTGATTAGGATAATTAATCAAAGTATCCATCCCTTATTGACCAAATTTTGGCCTGTTCTAAGATATTTGGCCATGTGAGAAATCTCATTGTAGCATTTCATCCATATTGATTTAGATAAATTATTCACATGGTTTCTTATAGGAATCATCCATGTACATGTAGGAGATAAGTACTCATATCTATCCCTCATGGTTCTCCTACAACATGCAATGAATGTTTGCTCATTTTATACATTGAGGGATGAATAGATTCTCTTAAGGGATGAATCTAATAAATTATAACCTTTATTCTTGGGGCCTAAATGAGACTAGATAATATTCATTCTAGCCTTAAAATTCCCATCATAATATGGTTGCATAGACGGTTCTTTGATTGGGCTAGTGAGTCATAGTATATAACCCTTGCTGACTAAATTTTGGCTCATTCAAAGAGATTTAACCATGATAAAAACCACATAGTTGAGTCTCATATATTTTAAATTAGATAAAATCCTCCTAGAATTTATTAAAGAACTAATTTTTTCATGTGTAAGATCTAATTTCTTGTCTCTATCCCTCATGGTTATCTTGTAACACATGATGGAAGTTTGCTTTTTTTCACACTCAAGGACACATGGATTCTTTTAATGGTTATATTTAATCAACTACAACCTTCATTCCTAGGCCCTAATCGAGACTATAAAATATTCATTCTATCTTTTAAACACCAGTTTTGATGTGTCTACATATATGGTTCATTGATTGGGATAATAGGTCATAGTATATGACCCTCACTAATTAACTCTTGGCCTATTTTAATAGATTTAGTTGTGAGATAAACCTTATTCCCATGTCCCATCCATCTCAAGTTAGATAAAATCCTCATGGACATTATTATAGGACTCATTCATGCATGTATAAGATATAACTACTTATATCTAACCCTCATGGTTCTCCTATAATTAGTGATGGAAGTTAGCTCATTTTTTACACTAAGGGATGAGTGGATTCTCTTAAGGGATCCATTAGATCAACTACAACTTTCACTCTTAGGGCCTAACCAAGACTAGATAATGGTCATTATAGATATAAAATGTCCATATAGATGTGTCTACATAGAGGGTTCATTGATTTAGTTAATGATTCATAGTATATGGCTCCCAATGACCAACTTTTAGCCTATTCTTAGAGTTTTGACTATAAAATAAACTTCATTATCATGTCTCATCCATCTTGAGCTAGATAAAATCCTCTTGGGCTTTCCTAGAGGACTCATCCATTATGTGCAATATCTGATTATTTGTTTCTATTCCTCATGATTCTCTTAAAATGCATGATGTAAGTTTGCTTATTTTACGCACTCAAGGATGAGTGGATTCTCTTAAGTGATGCATCTAATCAACTGTAAACTTTACTAATGGGGCTTGATCAAGACTAGATAAAAGTTGTTCTATCTTTAAAATTCTCATCCAAATGTTTTTGAATAGATAATTCATATAATGGGATAATTAGTCATAATATACAACCCTCATTAACCAACTTTTGGCCCATTCTAAGATATTTGTCTGTGAGAGAAACCTCATTGCCACATCTCACCCATCTCGAGTTAGAGAGAATCCTATTGGGATTTATTATAAAAATCATTAATGCAATTATAATTTCTACAGGCTCGTATCTATCCCTCATGATTATGTTTTAATATGTGACCAAAGTTGAAGGAGGATCTAACGACTTGTCTAAAGATTTGAATTACTTGAAACATAAAGTAAGGTTTATAGGTATTTCAAACAACTTGAATCCATGATAAGCTATTTATTACCAAAACACACTATATACACCTTGATGGATGATGATCTTGCATCACTTGATGACCTTTGGTACTTTTTACTCTTTTACTTTGAATACACTCTTTCTAGGTCTAATTTTCAATGATTTTCTTATGAATTTTCAATTAGACTATCACTATAAGATTCTAGACTGTCAATGGAGGTGTAATTTATAAGAAATAAATCATAAACAAAAGAAATGATGAGTCAAACATTTTCCATAATACTTTAATGTTATTTGGATTTACCTTTTTCATTTTATGCTCGTAGTTTGGGGATAGGGAGGTAACAACTAGTTTTATTTTTTGATGTAGACCATTCCAAAAGTTGTGATCTAGATTCTTTGAGTTGGTGAAGCATTTTCATGTTTGGTTATGGTAGATTTTATACACCACTTTTGAATATAATTTATTAGTACATTTTTTAGATAATCCAAATAAATCTTAAAATTTATGATTCTAGAATATGTGATGGATATAACATTTTAGGGACTAACTACACAACTAACAAAACCTATGGTTTAGGTGTGGCTACGAGTGGATCTGCTTGGTATTTTATATGAAAGAGCTATGAAATATACTTTAGCCACATCATTTTTCCCATTTTATTATTTTTTATGGAAGACCTACTTTTTCCTATAGAATAATGTTTATTTTTTTTCTATTGAAGTGTATCTACTTAATCTATAGAAGAAAATTTTTCTTAGCTCCATTTTTTTCAAGTGTTCTTTTTTGTATAGATGATTATTTTTTAATTTTAAAATATTTTATCAAAATACATGGTTTTGGTAAGTATTTAATATTATATTATTTATTTCAAATGAGTAATAACATAATTGGAATTGTTGTTTTATTAAGAGATTAGGTTTAAAACTCTAAAACCCTATTTTAACATTCTAGGCCTAATAGATCACATAATAAGTCAAAATACCAAATACACCATTACACACCCTCAAATCCACTTTATCAAGGTTATTAAACAATAACAAAAGGGAATAAGTACTTCAAATAATGTTTTACATCATTAACAAGAAATCTCACTCAAATCCATAGTTAACTATCATGGAAAATAAACACATATAGGCAATCTAAAACACAATATTCAATAATAGAAGATAAAAGATGGTTTGGGGCTTGAACGAATTTGAACACTTGCCTTAATCAACCTATAAGCTACATACCAAAATTGAGAGGATTTCACTGGTTACAAATAAAAGTAAAGGTATTTTTATACATGGAACCCTATTTGACACCTAATAGGCCTAATGGCTACTAATAGGTTAAAAAACAAAATAATCCTTTCCAAATTAAAACCAATCCACTATAAATTTTGTACAGGCATAAAAAAGGTGTTACAAACTTCACTTCACACTTGGATTTGAAAAATTTGAGGCAAAATTCCCTTCTTGTTGTCAAGAACACTGAGATATCAAGATTTTCATAAATTCAGTCAGTCATAAATGCTATTTTATGTTATAATTTAACCTAAAATAACTTTTATACTTCTCTAAACTCCTTTGTATATCTATCCACCATTTTTGGTGATTTTTAGGGTTAAATTGATATATATTGACATGTTTGTTAAGCATGAGATATAATGAGAGGGGGGGTGAATCAGTATATCACATATCTTATAAATCTTTTACATAATCAAATTCCACTTAACCATTCATTTAAGATATGCAATAAAATTTAAATCAATATGCACCACATAAGAGAGAAAGAGAGACTCTATATTTTTATGTGGAAACCCAAAATGGGAAGAATAATGGAGAACAATCTCAAGTATATGAAAGAGAACCAACTCAAATTACAAAGTTAGTAAGCACCAACTTGTAAGATCATGAACCCCTTTACTAAGCACCAACACAACAATTATTTATGAGCACCAACCAACAAGAGCACTGACCCCTTGCAAAGATTTGTGAGCATTGACTCATAGGAGCACCAACCCCTCTTGTGTATAAAAGACAACTATCTCTCAATGTTACTCAACAAATGATAGGACTCTAAAATATCTATTTCTATTATCTCCTCTTTTCTTACATAAAATAGATATAAACCATGCACTCTCTTACATATTTCAAATGGCTTCTCAAGCCTTTATTTATAGGTTTCCAAATGACCTTTTATATTCACCCTTTGTGACCCTTCAATCCTCATGGAAAATGGTGCCAAACTTGAATGACCCTTCATATCCTTTCATTTGAAAATTCACATGGTGACCCTTCATGAGAAAATTCATCATTTCCCCTTTTGTCTTTGTCTTTGTGACCTTTCAAATTCCTTAAGATGATTCTTCATGGAAAAATGCACCATACCCTCTTTTGTCTTCACTTGGTGACTCTTGGAATTCCTCAAAATGGCTCTTTATGGGAAAATTCATCCCATTCCTCTTTTATCTTTACCTCGTGACTCTTTGAATTTTCTATGGGCCCTCTTTTGACTTTTATACAACCAAAAATATATTCATTAATATTAAATAAATATCAACACACATTAGCCAAGATATTAATATTCAAAACACCATTAAATGTTGTGGGGCCTTTATCACCAATGCTAGACCTTTGACATCAATCACAATATTTCCAGCAATCTTCCCCTTCATCATTGATGGCAACCTCAAACTGAAACTACCACATCCTAAAACCTATACTACACATGCCAACTTCCATATACTTCCATCTGAAAAACATATAGTAACTCCTTACTATAGAAACCTGTACCTATTACCTATTCCTATTTTTTTACCTATTTTTGCACCTATACCTATTTAGTACCTATTTCTTTTCTTCTCCCCCTTTGACATCAATTCAAAAGGGCCTATCCTAGATCTAACACTTAGCTCCCCCTCAACTGATGTTGATCCTCAATGGTAGGAATTAAAACAAATTACTCCCAGCTTCTCTCATAGACACTCAAATGTGTATTTTAGTAATGCCTTTGTGAAAATATTTACAATTTTTTCTATAGTACTAATATATTCCATCTTAACCTGTTGATCTGTAACCTACTATCTCAAGAAGTGATATTTGATAGGAATATGTTTTTTTCTTGAATGTATCATTGGATTCTTAGAAATATTAATAACATTTGTGTTGTCACAAAAAATAGAAATAGGTTCATCATATTTTACTTTGATATCTTCCAAAGTTTGCTTCATCCAAAGCACTTGATTACAACAAAATACTGTTGCAATATTTTTTTTTAGATATATAAAGTGATACTAAATTCTATTTTTTGATTAGCCATGATACTATGCTATCACCAAGAAAGAAAGCTCATCCACTTGTACTCTTTCTATCATCCAAACAACCTACTTAATCTAAATCTGTATAAGCAACCAAAGTGAAATCTCTACCTATGGGATACCACAATCCATAATCTAATGTACCCTTGATATATCTAAATATTCTCTTCACCAACTGAACATGACTCTCCTTTAGGGCTACTTGATATCTTTTAATCATGTCTACTACATGCATAATGTCTAGCCTCGATGTTGTCAAATATAAAAGACTACCAATCATAGATATATACAAAGATTGATCTATAGTGGGTGAATCTCATCCTTACCTTGTTCCCTGTACCCATTGATGTACCAGCTAGTGCGCAATCCTTAAAAACAAACTTTTTCTACATTTCTTTGCCATATTTACTTTGAGATATGAAAATTCTTTTATTTGATAGAAAAAATTGTAACCCTAAGAAAAATGACAATTCTCCAAGCATAGGCATCTCAAATTATTTTTGCATATTATCAGAAAATTATTTTTTCATCTTTTAAATGTTACTTCCAAATATTATGTCATCAAAATATACCAAAATAATCAATTGATGCTCACCTTCTATTTTGATGTAGAGATTATTGTCAGCAAATCCTCTCTTGAAACCTTGATCCTATAGGCATTTATCAAGTCTTACATACCAAACTTTGGGAGCTTGTTTCAATCCATACAATGCTTTTTTAAATCTACAAACATGGCTACTATCATTTAAGAGAAGAAATCCCTCTGACTACTCAATGTAGACCTCCTCTTCTAGATTCCCATTCAAGAAAGTAGACTTGACATCTATCCGAAACACTTTGAAATTTTTAAACACTGAATATGCAAGAAACATTCTAATAGACTCTAGCCTTGTCATTGGTGAAAAAGTTTCTTTAAAATATATACCCTCAATCTGAGCATATCCTTTACATACTAACCTTTCTTTATTCCTAATAACTTCACCATCTTTATTGAACTTATTTCTATAAACCCATTTTGTTGCTATCATATTATGATCTTTTGTTCTAGGCACTAATTCCCAAGTATCATTCTTTTCTATCTAATTTAATTCTTCATCCATTGCCTTAACCCAATGCTTATCATATCTTGCTTCTGAAAAAATTCTAGGCTGAATTTTGGATAACAAAGAGAAATTAACTTTCTTAGATTCACTTACCAACATTCTTCTAGTGATAATTCCTTCATTTTTGTCCCTGATGATGTCACATTCATTATGATTTATCTAGACATATTTGGATGGGGTTTTGATGTCCTTTTTCTCCTTATTCTCATCTTTATCTGATTCTTCAAAATCTTCCTCTTCAATGATTTCAAGAATGTCTATTAGATCATTGATTCTTTATGCTCCATCCTCTTCTATCCTGACACTTGTACTTTCAACTATTTTCTTGGTTCTTTTTTTTTGTAAAATTTATAAGCTTTACTTTTTCAAGAATAATGAAGAAATATACCTTCATCTACTCTAGATTAAAACTTACCTAGTTTTTCATCGATTCTCTTTAAGAAGCATCTACTAACATAAACTCTAAAATAATCAACTATAGTTAGTTTATCTTTCCATAGCTCATAAAGAGTCTTGTCATTGTTGACTCTCAATAATGCTCTATTCTAGATATGTACTATTGTACCAATTACCTATCTCCAATATTTATCTAGTAACTTGGATTCATTTAGCATTGTCCTCAGCATCTCCTAAAATGTTCTCTTTCTTTGTTCAACTACTCCATTTTACTATGGAGTTCTGGCTGCTGAATAATGTCTCTTTATTACATGGTCTTCACAATACTCAATAAATTGATCTGACATGAATTCTTATTTTTTGAGATTATCTTAGGCACTTAATCTTCAAACCAGTTTCATTCTTAACTAATGCTTTGAATGCTTTGAAATGTTTGAAAGATTTTAATTTTTTTTTTAAATATTACCCAAGTCATATGTGAAAAATCATCAACAATCAATATTAAATATTTCTCACCTTTAGTACTTTGAGTTCTCATAGGTCCACACAAATCAATGTGAACAAGCTCTAACATTTGAATGGTTAAGTGTTCTTTTGTTTTGAATTGCCTTCTGGCTTGCTTCCCATGCTGACAAGGTTCACAAAGAATGTAGGATGACTTTGTAATCTTTGGAAGATCTACGATTGTTTGCTTCTTGCTGATGTTAACAAGATTGTCAAATTTTATGTGTCTCATTCCCCTGTGTCATAGCCAACTTTTTTCAATTGAAATCAAATGACATCTTTGACCTTTGATGTCTGATAACATATAAAAATTATTGCCTATTCTCTGCAACTAACACATCTAAATATTTTCTCCTAGTTTCATAACCTTCTATATAAAACTTTAGTGTGTGATCAGATAACACATTTTACTTACACTAAAAATATTATGCTTAAGACCTTCTACATACAAAACATTTTTAGTTTTAGTTTTACTATTAACTAAATTTAGTGTCCCTTTTATAGCAATTATGGTAGTAGTATTATCTCTAAATTTCACTATGCCACCATTTATCTTCTTCAAGGTTATGAACTTAATATTGTATCTTATCATTTGCCTTAAACATCCAATATCAATGAACTATGGCTTTTCTTCACTTATTGTATGCAAAGTTATCTGTACCAATATAGACTTTTTAGGTTGTTTCTTCTGCCATGAACTTGTCTGAACTTTCTTCTTGATCAATGGAGCCTTAAAACTCTGATCCTTCTTGACTGAATCAAACATGATTCTATAGTACCAAGATATGTTTTTGAAGTTGTTAAACTTGTAACATATTATGGCCTCTTCATTAAATCTTGATAGAGGAGCAAAAGAGTTGTGGCTTCTGCTTAACTCTACATGAGTTTCCTTCTCTTTGTTTCTAAAATTATTATCCCTTTTCTAACATTCTATTTTATTACAAACATATCCATTACAATAAAAATAGTAACCATAAAAATAGAACCTATTTTTGTATCTCTGATCTAAATACATTTTGTAGCTCCGTTCCTTCTAGCCTTCATTATTTGAGATGTCCTCTGCATTCTTAACTTCTTCCCTTTTTGTTTCCTCTTTTGTAAGAGCTTCAACATAGCTCTTTTTATTTTCATGTCCAATACCTATCTTATTTGATATTGGATTTTGTGTTTTTAATATCGTATTCAATATATTAGTGCTTTTCTCAAATTTTGAATTATTGGTTGCTTTATCATTGATTGCTTTATTTGTTTTCTCAATATCTATTTTTAAAGAAGCAAATTCAATAACATACCTTTCACATTCTTCACTTAATTTTTAAAACTGTGCCATTATATATTTTTCATTCTTGTTGACTTCTTCAAAGTGTGCTTGTAGATCTTCAATTGTATCTTTTGAATTCTTTTCATTTTTCTCGATTTGGATCTTCAATCTTCGATTCTTCTGATCAAGATATTTTATCTCTTCTAAGGTATAAATGATTTCTCCTTATAGATTCACTTCAGATTCATCATGTTCTTCTTCTTGATCATCTATAATTTTGCTTATAGAGGCATCTTCATATATGGCCATGAATAAAATCTCCTCCTTCTGAATCATTGATTCCACTATCTTCAATTGAGCTAGGATCTTTAGAATATAAACTCTTCTTCTTGAATCCCTTCATGAATTTTCTTTTGAAATTCATCTTATATGTAGACTTTCCTTCTTCATTGTCACCATTACCCTTATTTTGGAACTTAGCTAAAAATATCCAATATTTCCACAACTAAAACATTTAAAAGGTAGTTTTCCTTGATATTTACCTGTGCCCTTTCTTGACTTGTAGATGAATAAAGCTCTAATGTCATTTTCATCATCGCTAGAGTTTTCACTTGATTTTTGAATCTTAGACTTCTCTTTCTTTGATGTCTTGAAAGAAGCTTCTCTCTTTGAGGGTTTCTCTTCTTCAGTCTGCATCTCATATGTCATAAGAATACCATGTAGATCATCCATATTTAGCTTGGCTAAATTATTCATCTCTTCAATTGCCAAAACTTTTGCATCATATATCAATGGTAGAGATCTCAAAAAAAATTGTACCATGATTGATTCTTATAAATTTTCTCCAAGACCTTAAATCTGATTAGCTATTTGATCAACCTGTAAAAGGTAACTCACTATATTTTCTTTCTCTTCCATCTTCAAAATCTCAAACTATCTTTTGAAAGTCTAAAGCTTAGCTTGTTGAACCTTTCCATCACCTATGTAAATATTCTCAATCTTTACCCAAGTTTCATGAGCAAATTTACATTGCATAACTTTAATAAATTCTTATTCATATAAATCACATAAAATAACATTTAAAGCTTTAGCGTTATTTTCACTTGCCTTATTTTCCACTAGAGTATTTACAAGTGTCTATGGCTCTTCATATTCCTCCACCACTACTTGCCAAATGATGAATCTAAGGGCCATAAAATAAGTCCTCATTCTTATGCTCCAAAAAGCATAATTGTTCCCATCAAACAAAGGTTCCTTATTTTTAGAAAAACCTTTGTGTGATCCAACCATCATGCTTTCCCTGATCTACCTTCAAGTTGTAAAACTTATTCAAAAGGAACCTGCTCTGATACCAATTATTAAGCATGGGATATATTAAGAGGAGGGGTGAATCAATATATCATATTTATTATAAATATTTTATTTAATCAAATTCCACTTAATCATTAATTCAATATATGTAATAAAATTGAAAGAAATATGCACTACATGAGAGAGAGAGAGAGAGAGAGAGAAATTTTACGTGGAAACACAAAATGAAAAAAACCATAGAGAACAATCTCAAATATATGAAAGATCCCCAACTCAAATTACAAATTTTGTAAGCACCAACTTGTAGGAACACCAACCCATTTTCTGAGTACCAACACAATAATTATTTATGAGAACTAACCAATAGGATCACCAACCTCTTACAAAGATTTATGAGCACCAACTCATAGGAGCACCAACCCCTCTTATGTATAAAACACAACCATCTCTCAATGTTGTTTACTTAACAAATGATAGAACTCTATAATATATCTTTCTATTCTCTCCTCTTTTCTTATATAAAACAAATACAAACCATGCACTCTCTTACATATTTCAAATGGCTTCTCAAGCCTTTATTTATAGCTTTCCAAATGACCTTTGGCATTCACCCTTTATGACCCTTCAATCCTAATGGAAAATGGTGCCAAAATTACATGACCCTTCATATCCTTTCATTTGAAAAGTCACATGGTGACCCTTCATGATAAAATTTATCCTTTCCCCTTTTATCTTTATCTTTGTGACCTTTTTAATTCCTTAAGATGACTCTTCATGGAAAAATGTGCCATATGCTCTTTTGTCTTCACTTGGTGGCTCTTGGAATTCCTCAATATGACTGTTCATGGGAAAATTCATCCCATTCCTCTTTTGTCTTTATCCCATGACTCTTTGACTTCTCCATGGGCCCTATTTTGAATTTTATGCAACCAAAAATATATTTGTTAATATTAAATAAATATCAACACACATTATCCAAGATATGAATATTAAAAACAACATTAAATGCTATGGGGCCTTTATCACCAATGCTAGATCTTTGACATTAATGACAATATTTCTAAAACTATTTGTCTTTACAACCCTAGAACTAGGGTTTCTCAGTCTTCTCAAAAATTGAGAGCTTATAAAAAATGATTCATGGAGCCTATCACGTTTTGGGTCAATACAACACCTATAATAGATCTTAGGACACACACTTAACTATTACAATCCTTAATATTAACACATTCATGAATTTATACAAGTTTCAAGTAGGTACAAAGATTGTATATACATAAAAAATAAGGTATAAAAGATTTTTAATGAAATAACTTTAATTTGAGCACAAACTCAATACAAAATTAGATAGGTAACTTTTATTCATGCAATTAAAAACATGATTATTCAAGAATAAATCAATATATGTCTTATAATAATTTTTTTTTTTTTGCATTAAAGACCCTATTATGAGCTAGCAAATTGTGCATAACTCTCTCTAACCATACTAATGATGATTCTTTTCAATAAGCTTAAATTCATCCTTGTACATCTCCCCTTAGTTAGGAAGGATGTCCTTCTCTTCATTTCAACTCAACTAAACTTAATTTTTTTTAAACTTGTCTCATATTCTTCTTTATTCACTTGGGGTTTCTTTAGCAAATTGACTAACAAACTATTTTTAGACCCTATGGATAGCTATGATCTTCAAGACCCTATGGAAAAATATGATCTTCAAGGATGTTAGAAACCTTTATATAAATATAGAAAACCATTTGAAACCTATTAGAATATTAATAATTTACAAATCATTACAACTTATCCATGACCTTACATATTCATATTTGAAAATTCAAATTCAACTTTTGTTGGGAAAACACCAAAGTACCATCTAGGATATTTATTTCACTCTTTGAAGACCAATTGGTGCCTTTTATTGAGTAAATGCAACTTATAGGACCTCTAATGCAACTTATAGTACCTATAATACACTTAAATAAGGACCTTATTACATGTTTATAGGATGCTCCTACATCATCAATATACCTCGTAATAACTATATCAAGTACAACTTATAATATTTACATCCCTAAAATTGATCACACACATACTTCACAACTAAAAAATATAATTGATTTAATGTAAATGAAACAAGAAAATAGTATATTTATCCTTCATCCCTATACCTCCTAACAACTATGATCAAGTACAACTTATAATATTTATGTCCTTGAAATTGATCACAAGTCTGCTTACATCCCAATTGCAATTTGATATGTAATTAAATGTAAAGGAAATAAGTAAATTGTAAATATAACATTTAAATTTAAAATATACAAAATTATGAAGCACCTAACTTAGAGAATAATGTGGATTTTTTTAACCCCGTATGAAGTAATATGATCATTAACCAAAAATATATGTAAACATCAAATGATAAAAATATAAAATATGCATAGGTAAAGGAATAATATTGTCAAATAGTATATATGTGATACATGCAAAGTTCTATGTCATAATTAAACATAAATAATAGGACATATATAAAGAAAAAATGTAGACCATAACATGTAAATTCACAAAATGTAGCATATAGGCATACAGTGTAGGCCATATCGGCATATAAAATTGATTGTGCCTATAACTAGACCCCTAACATAATAACTAGCTCTCATGCTCCTCATTGCCTTCAAATAAATTGCATTTTATTAGCATAGATGTAGATTTAGTAGTGTTGGATGCCTCAATATGAGGAAATACTCTCCTTTCAACATGTGATTCATCCCTTTTTTCATCAACAACTGCTTAAAATTAGTGTTTCTACACAACATATGAAATATAAAATTTAATGCATTAAAATTCTATATTGAAAATTTGATAAATTTTTCAAGAACATTTTTTTTAAATGATTATACACTCACCATAATCTATTTAAATGGTTTTCTAAGGATATGAGACTACATATACACCCATAATGGGTAATCCTATGGAGCATACATATATTATTAGATCTAGATATGCATACAATAATGTATATATGAGATATAATATCATTGCTTAAAGCTAAAAATTATTTTACTATGTGTCCTCACCAGTCTCCATCCCTGAATCATGAGCTACTATAGAGATAGTGGATCCTCTGATGTATTCGCAACATCAAGAAAACCTTCTTCTCATCCATGAAGGGTGGCCATACCATCCCTCATCATCTATAAAACTAATAAATGAATAATGTGTGAATCTAATGAACATGATAAAAATCTATGAATATAATATATATCTTAAAACACAGTTTTTTTTCAAAGGATAATAAACATACATGAATATATATTTAATTCAAAATTTTAAAAACCTACGTATAGGTACACCCATGCCAATTATTTCTTCTATAATAGAGTCAATTCCTACTAAGATACTTAAAATATCACCAATCATCTATACAAGTAATAAATAACAAGTTTAGTCAAATAAACTAGTGAATTAAGTAAACACATATTAGAAAATAAATTTAATATTCTTTTACAAACATAAAAAATACTATTATTAAAATTAAACCTATGTATCAAATACATATGGTAAAGTCGATAACTCCTACATAACAAGCTAATGTATCATGATAGGAGTCAATGAAGTTAGTACATATAGCATAGTGTTTGGTATGCTAGTGTCATGCACTACTAAATCATCTACAAGTGGCATATGCTTTGGCATGATAGTGTATAACATTCTAATGTCATGTGATACCGAGGCATCTATAGGTGGCATATGCTTTGGTATGATAGTCTCCCTAAATGTTCTTTATGTATGTCTCACTTGAATAGGAGGTCCTATACACTTCCTTCCATATGATGTAAAATGATGAATATGAACTATAAGATGAGTAGGAGAATGGACACTAACACCTATGCCAACACCACTAAAATCACTATCACCAGTACCAATACCACTACCATCAACACCACTAGCACCACTACCACTAGAACCACCTATATATTGAGTAGAAGTCTTCAATGTATTCATATCATGCTCAATCACAACTTATTTTAGAATCATAACCACCTCAAGGGTGTCCATCTATATATTACGATGTAAAATTTTAGAAATAGAGGCATGTGATATTGTCCTTCATTTATGTGAGCTTGGTTATGACAATTTTGGTCTTACCTAGCGCTAGGTCTATAAAATAAAGACCCACCTCCCCTATGTTGGGAGACCTTTATGTCAAAATACTTTGGAATTTCTTACAACACAAACTCACAATATAATTTTATCAAAAATTATAATGGATCCTCATTATTGTTTCATGGAGGATCATCAATCACCATCCACCACCTATCCCAAAAGTTATTTTTCATCTCCTCATAAAAACACCAATCAATACTAATATGTTTACAATTCAGTGGTAGAGGTTGGTTGGTTCTAGGGTTAACAAACAAAGTGCACATAGCTTATTTTGTTTTTTTTGTTAACATCTTCATATGATAATTTGTCAAAATAAAATTATTTTATGGCCTCTCTTTGATGCAACATTACATCAAGTTACAAATTTACATTTGCCTCTTCATTAAAAACAGTCTCTAGTGTATTGGAAATTGAAATGTGTACACTACCAACTAAAGAGTGATGCAAACCATTGATGATTATTTGAAATTTTTAAAATTTTGAATTGTAGTATTCATACAATTGAACTTATTCTTGTGAAAAATTAAATTATTTGGTTTTTATCTAACATTTTCTTCATTCAATGGATCTATCAAACTTATGTATCTAGATTTAAATAAAAATATAGGTTTTCTTTAGGCAATGAAAGATAATATAGTGCAAGCCTGAATTCAAAATCTTTTTTGAATAAATAATTATAAATAGAAACAAAAAAATTAAAATCTAAAAATTAGGATACCTAACTTGTAGCAACCTAAATGTTGAATCTCATTGGTGGGATACTACCCTAAAAGTGCATATGTGAATTGACATTTGATAATGTGAAGAGAGAAAAAAAATTAGAAGGGAATAAACCATAGGTTTGAGCTTCATAAAAAATGAAATGATAAAAATGGAAGGGTATACACCCTTTATTCTTTTCAAAGGGATCAAACATACGCCCTTAAGGCTCAGCCATAATCTTGAACCACAAAAATTTAAATAAATGGGTGTACACCCTTTGTAAAAAACATTAAGGTTGGAGACATGTCATACTTTTTATCCCCCAATTTTGTGCACTGACCTAGGAAAGCATCATCAAGATCAATATTTTATAAAATTATAGTTGCACCCATTGCAATAGACACTCCACCCATAGAAAATTACGGGAACTTTGAAATTTTTATATGCATTATTCCCCTACTACTTGTGGGAAATTCTAAATTATTTCCCCTAGTCTATAGAGTGGGGTGGCATAGAAAATACAAACATAAATTAATAAACAAAATTTAACAAAATTTAAATTGATTTAAAGAGTTAATGTGTAGGTTAGAGATGTTAGTCTTAGGATCCATACTTCAAGTTTCTGATATGGTTTATGGTGATGAACATGTTTTAAGATAAGGTGAAGCTTCTTTTTCTACAAAATAATCAAAAATATTATTTATTGTGTTGTTTTTCAAGTAATTTAATAGATAGTGCAATTATAAACATGAAGTCACATATCTTACATTCAAATAAAATTTTAAGAAGGTGGAGGTAAAATGTTTCCACTGCCAGAGGGCACTAGAAAATTGAATGAAACATTAATAATGCCAAAAATTTTTTTTTTTGTTAAATTAAATTTTAATAAGATTTCAATATTTTAAAACCTAAATTTATGGATGTTCCTAATCGACATTGTGCAATAGTAGGTGATATAGATATCCTAATTTTTTTTCTCCTCTTAAATTTTTTTGATGCACCATATTTTATGTCATCACCCCTATCTAAACAAGAATCCACATATCCATCAACAAGATGGTATTTTTTTAGTGTAGCTTCTCTTCTTGATCGATACACAAGTTTTATTCTATTACAAGGAACCAAACAAAATTAATTATAATTGTAACAATTAACTAACATGAGAGTTTTATGATGTAACAAGTAAACTTCAAACTACCTATAGCTTAACAAGGGCCATAGAATTGGATTTCATTTTTTTTGTAATATAATTGGAGTAGTTGTTCATTTCAACTCATGATATGCCTCATAGTATAAACCTAAAATAAAATTAGAAACAAAATTAATCTGTCACTTTGAAAAGTACAATCCAAATCATCTCTTATATTAATGGAAATGAATATACACCAATAAAATTGTTATCTTCTAAGAGAATGAATAATTTATGTTAGATCCCAAAAGGGATTATTTGTGAGCCTTTCCTGTAAATCAATCCTCACCTAAAACAATTCAATGAGGCCTTCTAAATATTTTTTTATTATATTTAGGTTAAAAATTCCCCTTTTTAAATGATTAGGGGTGATTTTAATGCAAGGAAAAAAATAGTTACAAATTGAATGACATTTATTTAAAAATTTCAAACATAAAACATTGAATATTATTTAATAAACAGAACATTGTCTGTTAAGGTTGATGTACCAAAAATAAAGCCTAAGTGATCTTCTATATATATTTTGTCTTCCTTAAAATAACTATTTTTATTATAGGTTACATGTTTAAATGTGTCATCCTTATCAATCACTCGATGTCTAAAGGTAAGTTGACAAAAGTAATAATATGAGAGTAGAGGGTACAATTAAACTCTCCAAAAATAGGTTTGTAAGTAGACACAAGAATGTTCAATAAATTTGTGTCCATCTCATAATGGGGCATGTAAATAAGGATTATTAAATAACATTTGTCTACTCAATCTCTGTAGGTGTCCTTATCTTCTAATAGTCACAATATTTTAGGTAAAATGAGATTTTTGTATATATGAATGAGGGGAAAATATATGGGGTAAGAAGTTATTTATGAGAAGATAATTTCACTATGAGGTTGATGTTTGAATAGAACAAATGGGGAAAATGAGTAAATGCAAGGGTTTAGGGATATTTATAAGGAAAGAGACTGGGTGATGCAAAAGGTTCTAGATGATGTCTAAACGATCTAAATGACATAAAAAACTATAGATGGTGTCTATAAAGTCTGGGAACCTTATAGATCCTATGGTCACCATCCAATTCCTTTAGATGGTGTCTAGATCCTCTGTCCACCATCTATATCATTTATTCATCATTATGAGGCTTTTGATATGATCTAAAAAATCTATATGGTGCCCAGAGATTTTAGATGCCAACTAGAGGATCTAGATGATAACTAGAGGATCTAGATACTATCCAAAGAAACTAGATGGTGAGTAGAGGATCTTGATAGTGTATATATAATATTGACACCATCGAGAGTGTCTAGATGATGTAAAACTCCTCTAGATGGTGACCAAAATTCCTAGGTGGTGTCCAAAATATCTATATGGTGCCTAGGATCTCTAGACAATGTCTATAACCTTTAAATGACATCTATGGAATCCACAAAGTGTGGACACTATCTATAGGGTCTATACATTATCCAAAGGGTTTAAACACCATATATAGGGATTATATGGTGTCCACATATTCTGGACATCATCCATAGGATTTGGATAACATCTACAGGGTTTGGACATCATTCATAGGGTCTAGATGCCATTTATAAGGTCTAGACAATCTCCACATGGTCTAGACATAATCCACATGATTTGGATGTCATCTACATACTATGGATGAAAGCACCTGGGCCCTGCACATTGTGTTTAGGTGACACATAAGATTCACCTTCTTGATAAAATAACTTTACCTTAATTTCACCATGAATTCAATTTTTTTTTAATATTTGCTATAATTTTACATAGGGATTTTTCATAAGGGCCCTTAGAAAACCCTAATTTTGGGTTGATTTGGTCACTAATATGGTCAAAATTTAAATTTAAACTATCTTAAATGCACATAAATTATAATTCTTTTAAGCATTTACGGTCATAAATTAAATCAACATAATTCATTATTTACAATAATTTATTGAGCATTTGATCAAATTTTGGTTTAAAATATATTTATTTCATTAATAAAAATTCTTATGTAAATCAAAATGAATAAAAAATATAATTATCCCACATGATGTATTTGTAAACTTATTATTTTTAGAATGTCCTAAAAGAGGAAAGAACTAAAAAAAATAACTTAGCTAGAATTACAATTTCCATGACTGTGATAATGATTATTAAATTGACTATAAGGCTATATAAGGTTATTGTGAATTAGGAACAAGGATATAATTTATTCTAGGATAAGGATACGTTATTTAAAATAGGTTATCTTTCACTAATGTATATATAACACACTTGCATCTATTATGGATTTTTTCCTTTGTGAATATTTAGATAAGTGTGTCTTTAGCTATAGATCATGTGTGAGTATGAAAATGTTTTCTATTCATCATAGGAGACACTACATGCCTTATTATTTAGTAAAACTCTAGAAAAAATTATAAGATGGAGCAAATGTTTTCAAGTGGGGAAAGGGGGTTAGGGTCTAAATTTTTTATTGAGCTAAACACCCTATGTGTTGAGTGATGCCTACATACCAATGCTATGAAGAGGGATCAAACTTCATGTTATTCTCTCATGATATGGTGGTGTGTGTATACTACTAGTGAAATTTTATATGCTAGTTTAATCCTTGAATGAATAGGAGATTAAAAAGGTTTTTTTGACCTTTTTGGTTTAATCAGACCTATATTAGGGCTTCATAGGATCTAAGAACTCAAAATTGGTAAGAATAGTTATTTTAATCTTAATGTGAAATTATAACTCTAGTGAATAAATGAATATACAATCTTTTTATATAGTGGTATTTTTGGAATTTACTTGAATGGTACATGTGAAACATTTAGGATGACCCCTTGAGGTGAATTTTATTTTGAGAAAGTAGTTGTTATTTGTAAAAAGGACACAACTAGTGGTTTGAGACATTATTGGATAATGGGATTGTCTTACAAGTGTGGTTTTGTATGAGGAACAAAGACAACCAAACTAGATGTATAAATATGTAAAGTGATGAGATTAGGATACTTGGAATGAGTAATATGAATAATTTAATATCAGATATTTATTTTAGACAAAGGTTCATCCACATATAAGTATAGTAAAATCAATTTAAAACCATATAATTGAGCATAGCTTAAGTGTATATAAGGGGTGGTCAAAAGTGCAATTTTTTAGCATTAAATGTTAATTATAGTGACTAAACTTACCTCCATTTTATTATAGTAATACAATAAAAATAAAGTACTAGAGTAAAAGAAAAGACTTATACTTTATATTACATGTGTTAAGTAGGCTTAGATGAAGATCTCATGTTGAACTGTACTTCATGCAAACTATAATAAAACTTGTATAAATTAACTCTTACTTTAGATAAAAATATGAAATTAAAGACAATAAACTTATAGATCAAATAACAAGGAATTAATATACCTTTTCATGTATGTGAATTGTTGTGTATTCTATTTCCAAATTTTTGACTAGAGATGGTTAAAACCTTGGAGATTTCTTTGTTAAATCACTTCAATTGGAATGTGCATATGCCAATCCCAATTTTTAGGAGAATGTTCTTTAAAACTCAATATGCACTTAACTTCATCATATTAAAACTTAGGAAAGTAAGATATAATCAAATATTTGTTTGAATTACAATAGAACATCATGGTGTACAAATATAAATCAACTGCTATAAATGGAATAATATTCATTCTTGTGCAAAACTTGTGAAATACCTAGTTCAAAAATTGCTTCAAAAATAGGTGAAATATAAGTATGAACCGAGTATAGTGTATATAACGTAGATAATGACATGAGTTGCCACTACTTTTATAAAAAATGGTGCAAAAATTAAGCAATAAACTGATCATGTGCCAAGATCATGCCCCTAATATGATATATGAGTATATTGATTCTGATAATTGGGTAATATGAATTGAAATTATTAGTAGAAATCTATGTAAATTATGAAACACTATCATTCATGATGCCCCCAATTTGATTAAAATTTGTAATAAACATGTATAAATCTGAATCTATTTTTGGATAACCCTTGAAAACTATTATATAGACTAAGTATACTTCTAAAAATTATTTAAAATGTTTTTTTAATATCTGGAAAAAATCACACTATTTTGGATAATTCCAACTTGCTCCCCTATCTTTAGGGTGTAGTACTATCCAAATGTACATTATAGATAAAAATTGAGTATGAATTATGATCAATTAATAAAATACTATTATTTTCTACCTATGTAGTGGAATATTAAAACTTAGTAACTAAGACAAACAACTATGTGTTTCCCCTCTTTTGAGGTGAGTTGTGAAGCTTTCAAAATAATTTAACTCAAAATAAAAGTTATTCAAATTGTGTTATAGAGAGATTGGAATTTGGAGATATAATGATAACATTGGAAATCATGGAATCATAATTATTATCTAAATAATATATTAATATATGATACATGTAATGCTAGGCATAAATAGTGTCATGTCTAGATATATGTTAGAAATTAGGAACATAATGAATAACAATCATATATTGAATACAATAAACTTATATAAAACTAATCATGGAAATGCATGATATCTATCCTAGCATCAAAAAATTAGAGAGATGTATGATATCTATCATGGCATCAAAAAATTAGAGAGATGTATGATATCTATCATGGCATCAAAAAATAAGAAAAACATAACAAAAAGAGTCATGTCAACAACACACATGAAGAGTAAACTCATAATCACACAAAGTAAGCAAGAAGGCTAAGGGGCCACATAAAAGGGACATGTTCAAATATCACTCACATGCATATAGTTATATAATAAGGCTTATAGCCACAATCAAGGACATGTTCAAATGTCCACAATCCAAAGAATTTGCATGCACATGAAGTATGAAGGAAAGAAACAAATACATAAGCATGCATTAATAAGTGAAATTAATCCATATGAGAAATTTGTAACATCATCATATATAAAAAATTAGGTATATAGTGAGATTAAAAAGTTAAACTATATGAAAAAATTAAAAATATCCACACAATGTATATGTAAAATATTTTCCAAGTGAACTTTATATGATGTAAAACATTTTTAAAATGCCTAAGACTATTTTGAATATAAGAAAATAGATATCGTGTTCAATGGGACAATTACACTAGCATTAGACTGTTTAACCCTAGAATCTAGATATGAAAAAACAAAGGGTTAAAGGGGTAGATATACCCTGAGGCACAAGGATGGTAGACTATCTCTAAACATGCCAATTATTTTCAAAACTTAGATAAACATATATTGAATTTATTATGCTGAGATATGCTAAAAATAGAAATTAAAACTATGATAGATATTACAATGATAATGAAAATAAGTTACTCAGTTGGTTCTAATGCTAACATAAATCTAAATATGGAATATATATAAATTATACTAGATCTAGATTATGGATAAATTACCTAATTCTATAAATTATAATTTTAATGTCATGGACACTTGCATCGATCTGGGATGGCTACATCAATATTATTATCTAAATCAAACATAGGTGTCTAGTACATAATACCTACTAAAACTAGATTTAACCTATTAGATGATTATGGTTTCTATGTCTCCTTCACTCTGGTGCATTTAGATTTGGGTCATGGACTATCTCTCCTTACCAAATAGAAAAAAACATAGTTATTTATCTCCATAGTGGCAGTGGGAAAATTGGGTTAGTGGGAATATAATGTCAAAATACCCCAAAGATCCTTCTATCAATGAGTGTTTCCTACATAACCAATACTCCAAATAGGGCCTTCGACTTATGCATTACTCCCTTAATTTTTGTTTATGTGTGGATCATGTAATGTGTGATAAGTAAGTAAAGCAATGACCTAGATTGTAACTAGGAAAATATGGCTCATGGAATTCTCTTTCATTAATTCAAACTTGTAAATGTCTTATCACTATTAATAATATGGAAATAGGATAAAATATGGAATCTTAACTCACTTGAGTGCTTGATTGAGTGATTTTTGGTCTATGTTAGGTTGTCGTATGAGTAGGTATGAAGTTGTTAGGTGAAGAATGAATGTGGGTTGATCTTTTATTTATACCAATCCTTTTAGATAATTTCTCAAATAAAATGACTTAGGCAAACCATAAGATATATGTTTTATTTTTAAATTATATGACTTTGGGGTACTTGACACGTATGTCTAAATAGGATACTTGCATCGACATAGGCATTTAACTAAGACATAATTTTTTGGTCAATTATAAATTAGGTGAATGTCTAAAATTTGTAAAGACATAAGATAAGCAAGTTTATAGAATTTTAGACAAAATAGAAGGCCTAAATCATTAGGATAACATTGTTATGACTAAGAGATAAGTAATTAGGCATAAATAGATAATGTATGTGAGATTTTTTATAGAAAAAAAGGTTTAAAAGCTAAATTTACATTATGATATGTATTTTTCAAGTGTGAAAGACTATGTTGCTATGTAAATTATAAATTGTGTCTACATTGTCCTCCCCTCCCCCATTTAATATAGTAATGTAAGTTATATTTTAAAGGAAAAGTAATGTGTACTTGGGTGTGTATAACACACCTTACATTTGCTTGAGTCCAACTTGACTGATTTGTTGGTTACTAAACTAAAACCAATAAAAGGTTATAATATATAATCTATACATAAAATCTAAAATTTAAAGCATTGAAATGATTGAAATTGAAAGAGAGCAAGGTTTGAATACATTTTTGTATTGATGCAATTGTCTTGCCTTTTAGAAATTTGATTTTAAAAGATGATATTTAAAGATGAGACTAGGACAAATATAAAGCATGTAAAATGCATACATCTAGAGATATAGAGAGATTAGAGGACACATTACCCAAACCTTGAATAAAATGTGAGTTACAACCTAAATGTTTATATTATCTCAAATTTGCAACCTAATCATACTTATAACCTAATGAGTTTGAGTGAACCAATTCAACTCAAATAATAAAATTAGTGAGGTTCAATGATTTAAATGTACAAGTGCCAATATGGAGGAAATGTTTCCAAAACATACCCCAACTAAATCTAAAACTATGACAAATGTGGAGAACATGTTTTCAAAACATGCCCCCCACTGCAATCTAAAAATGTGAATCAATGTAGAATTCATTCCTCTATGGTATGCCCCCACTTATATACCCCTCCTTTTGAGGTGAGAGGAAGTAGAAACTATTAGTTACCTTATCTCAAAAGGATAGTATAACCATCTAAATTATGAATATACCATGTCACATTAGAGGGAACATGTCTAGATAGATATATCATTGAATCACACACCAAGTCCTAAGATGCATGATGTAGATCATGGAAACACAAAAATAGTAATAGTAAAATCTCAACAATTAATCAAGTACACACATTAGATCACTCAAAATCAAATCAAAATACAATGTTATAAGGAAAATTCAATTAAAGGGTATGTTCAAATTCCACACAATCAAAGGAACATGCATTAATCAAATGTCCACAAATTAAGAAATGACACATTCAAGTGTAAACATATAACAAAGAATGACATATTAAAATTTAAAAAAGGAAAAAAAATACATGGGGGTTATAAATAATGGATCATATTTAAATGCTAAAAAAACTATAATGGAAAGGAAAGAAAATCAAAGAAGTGCATGAATTAAGGCATAAGAAAACAACATAAATATAAATTACTAGTCCATAGATTATATGTGTTAGCAAAAAATCTTGAATACATAGAATATCAAGTATAATACAAAGATATAAACATGGATATATAAATGTGTATGTATATAATATCAAACATGATAATGGAAAATTAACATACAATGATATAAACTAGATGTATTGTGGTCAAATAAGTAGATGCCCCCATTGTCCACATGACATGAGTAAAGGGAAGGCTCAACATCTAAAAGTGCATAGATCATGTGTTTGTGTATGCTTAAATCACTCTCAAAATATGTGTGAAACATATGTGAATATAGAAACTACTAATATGATATACAATAACATGGAATTAATAACATATATGCCAAGGAGATAATAAAACATGTAGATGTTTAGCATATTTTTAGATTTTTGGATTTTATTTTTATTTTTTTGGTGTTCTAGAATATTTGAAACCAAAGAGGATATCCTATAATCTCATATAATGTATGATGATAGGTATCTCCTCACTGTGAATGTGGTGTCATAAACTAGTTATACTACCAAAGAGCATGCATAGGTATAATATGTATCATTATAATATTTGTGATGCTTTGCATATGTATAATAGGACTCTATGGAATCCAAAATGGGTTAGTGGATAATTTTAGTATACTAAATGTTCAATAAATTATTTAATCTAAATTTGGTTTTTGATTCTAGGCATGAGTCATTTATATAAGGTACTTATGTCGACCTAGTAAAAATGGGTCAGTGGGAACATGATATTGAGATACCCAAAATATCCCTCTATAAATGAATGCTATCTACCTAACCAATACTCCAAAGAGGGCATCAGACTTGTCTATTTCTCCCCTACATTTTGGTTTGTGTATGGACCATGCAATGTGTGATAATCAAGTAAAATAATGACCTATCTTGTAAATTGGCAAATGTGACTCATAGAATGTTCCTTTAGTACTTCAGAACTATAGATGTGTTGTACATATGACTGAAATGGAAATAGGAGAAAATATGGAAGATTTTCTTAATTAAGTGCTTGATTGAGTGATTTTTGGTATGTGTTAGGTTATCTTATGATCAAGTAAGAGTTTTTAGGTGAGGAATGAATTAGGGTTGATCTCATATTTATACCAATCCCTTTAAAGAATATCTTGCATAAAAGCACTAAGGCCAACTATAGGAATATGTTTCATTTAAAAATTGGATGACACTATGGTACTTTATGCTCACATCATAATAGGACACTTGCATTGAGGAAGGCATAATACTAGGATGCAAGTGTCTAGGTAGTTATAAAATAGGTGTAGGTCAATAACTTACAAAGATAGAAGATAAGTAGGTTTTTAGCATTATGGGAATGATAAAATTCATGGGCCATTATAATAACAATGGTAAGACTAAGAGATAATCAATTCAAGTATAAAGAGAGTGTATGCAATCTTTTTGATAGTATGAAAGGTATATATGTTTTAGGTACACTCATGATATGTATTTGCCAAGTGTACAAGATTGAGGTGTAATATAATTTAAAAATGATGTCTACATTTACTCTCCCCTCTTCCCCCATATATAGTAATGAAATTGGTATTGTAAAGGAGAAGATATGCATGGATGGGTGTGTATAACACACCATTCCATTACTTGAGTCCAACATGAGTGATTTTTTGGTGACTAGACTACAACCAAGAACATGTTACAATATATAATTATTGCATATAATCTAAAATTTAAAGCATTAAAATGATTTAAATTGAAAGAGAGAAATGTTTAAAAGTACACATGTGTATTGATGTAACCATATTGCATTTTGGCAATTTGACTTGAAATATATATCATTATGAAACATTAAAATTGAGATTAAGAAAAAATATAAAATTTGGAAAGTTCATATATCTAGAGAGAGATATATGTCAGAGGACACATTCCCCTAACCTTGGAAAAAATATAAGTTGCCACCTACTAGTTGAGATTACCTCAACCATGCAAGCCAATCATACTCATAAGATGGTGAGTGTGAGTGAACCAAGTCAACTCAAACTATAAAATTGGTGGAGTAAGATGATGTAATCAAGTTTGACCTATAAAATTAGAAATATTGAGTGATTTAATCACCTGAATCATACCAATAATGAACTAAATACTATAGTATATTTACTCAATACAATTGGTAAAAGTCTAACCTAGTGGGTGATGATAATACTCAAAAGTTTTTGAAATATGAAACTAATTTGATTTTACAAAAAGTAGGTACACATTGAAGAGTATATGTACCTTAGATATGTATCATGTTGAAATTGTGTATGAAAATGGTACTAATATATAAATCATTACCATAAATATGTATCTGAATCATATAATTATGAAATTTAGCCAATTTGAAACTATGTAAGTGTGGAGAACATGTTTCAAAATCATGACCCCACATCAATATAAACATGAAAACTATTGTAAGTTTGGAGAACATATTTACATAACATGGCCCCACTATAATATAGGTATGTCACATATTGAATAATTATGAAGAACATGTTTCCAAAATAGACCGCCACCAAATATGACACTATGACAAATGTGGAGAACATGTTTTCAAGACATGTCCCCACTATAACGTGAATTAGTGAAGTAATGTGGAGGTCATGACTTTATGGCATTCCCCCACTAATATTCCCCCCTTTTGGGGTGTCATAAATTATCAACTACTATTTACATTACCTCAAAAGGATAATATAACCATGTAAACTATGAATATACCATTTATCATATCGAGGTAACATGTCTAGGTAGATTTATCATTTTAACATGAATAATTTGATCACACCATGTATTAAGATACATGGTGTAGATCATGGAAACCTATATATAGTAATAGTATAATCTTAATAAGCAATCAAGCATGCAAATAAGACTACTCATAAGCTAATCAAAAGAAAATGGTCTAAGGAGACCTCAAGAAAGGGGCATGTTCATATTATGCACAATCAAAGGGACATGAATTAGTCCAATGTTAACAAATTAATAAATTACACATTAAAATTCCAACATATAAAAAACCAAGACATATT
Organism: Torreya grandis; assembly: GCA_037957365.1. Lineage (NCBI taxonomy): Eukaryota > Viridiplantae > Streptophyta > Pinopsida > Cupressales > Taxaceae > Torreya > Torreya grandis. The sequence goes on from JARHVA010005844.1 coordinate 499,593, forward strand.
TAAATGTTAAATAGGCAAATAAAGGCACGAGGGCCATAAATAATGGATCATATTCAAATGCTCAAACATGAAAGATAATAGTAGGGAAGGACACTCAAATAACAACATAATTGAAATAATAAGCAGCCAACATAAGCATAAAATAATATACCATGGATCATAACTGTTATCAAAAAACATTATGTAAAATTCATATCAAGTAAATTTCAAAATATATGAGCACGGATAAAGCATGTTTAAGTATATAAGATCAATCATGATAATTGAAATGCTGACCAAATTTTGACCTCAAGTCAAAACTGGTTACCCCCTCTAGGTTGAAACTTCATAGGGTTGTCATGGACTTTTCATAGTCTTGGCATGGTCTTAAATGGTCTTAAATAGTTCCATCTGGTCATATATGTCCTTGTCTAGCATTGTCCAAAGTTTGGTATGTTCACTTGTCTGGTCTTAGGGGTCAATTACAAGGCCTTGATTTTTTAAAACATGTTCAAAATATTTATATAGTTTAAATTAATTATAAAAGGCTATTAATGTGTCTTTAACATCACAATGTCATGTCTTAACCTTTCACCATATTCTTATGTGCTAAAATGACACTTTGACCACCTTTTGGATTAATATGAGGATATTTTATTTGATTTTACAAATTAAAAACATTAAAATAAGTTTAATAATGTGTATAAGGTTAGGATGAGGTCATATCATCAGTTTCACATTAGAACTAGTTAGTTTAGTTTAGACTCTAAAAAAGTAATTCTAGACACCTGTATGACCTTTGAAGAGAAGATGACAGGTAAAAAATGGTTTGGAAGTGTTATTTCATCTCCATCAAGTTAAATTCACTATTTTGATGTAGGTATAGGTCAAAAAAATGTAATAGTCTCTTCAAAACCTCCATCACTCTCCTTGCAAACTATAAAATGTGAATTTTAAGTGTTCAGTACAGATATAGGAGAGAGAATTGGAACCAAAAAAATTTGATATAAGAGGGGGTCCTCTTAAGATTTGAATCCATGTAATTTTTATGTAGATTCATCCCATCTCATTTATGAATAATCACCAAGACTAGGAGGTGGTATAAAACAACTAGTCAACCCCACATGCTAAATCCTTCTTAGAAAATTGGAAGTTTGAAACAATTTGAATGTATGAGAGAGATTAAAAAGGATATATGGGATTTATTTAGTCCTATTTCATGTTTCTAAATTTCCATTTTACATGTGTGGGATTAAATTGTTAATAAAAGATATTATTTGCATAATGTAAGTGATTGCCAACATCCTCCATTGTTTTAGAGTTTTTACAAAGTTGATATGCATTGAAATGGTGATTGAATATGTTTATTAATGTTTATATTTAATTCAGTATTATCCAATAATTTGACTAATTTGTACCATTCCTTTAATGGAATCATGTTCTTAGCAAGCATGTTGTGTTTTTAAACTTCCTGTATATGTGAGTTTAAAAGGTTTATCCTACATTTTTATAAGTTTTTAAGAGTCTTAAACTAATGAAAAAGTAAATAGAACATCAAATAAATGATTTAAAACTCAAATATATCTAAATTTCACCTCATCAAGGAGCATTAATGATGAAGAGATCCAAACTTTATGCATAGACCTCTAAATCTTTGAGTTAACTATATTTAAAACCAATGAAAGGTATCAATGTCTAATTTGTCGACCTAAACATAAAAACATTGTAATAAATTCATGTTTTAATGGGATCATAAGTAATTGAAGATGTTAGAGCTTTCAATAGCCAATGAGGGTTAAAATATGATAGAGTTCACAAGCCTATGCTTCTACAAAGGCCTATGCATGAGGGTAAAAATCAAAAAAGTTTGAAGATGACTTGAGAATTCTCTATGAGAATTTTATACTAGTGAGTAAGATTTATAAATTAGTTTTAAATGTTTCAAATTTATATCATGCCTATAGAAGGGCCAAACCCAAAACCTCATGCTCTAACCCTACCCCTTCATACACACCTATAATGATCTGAAACTTGGCAGCCTACAGTGAAGAGTATAGTTGAAGGAGATTCAAGGTTTAGAAAAATTCAAATGATTTTAAAACCCTCATTATTGTGGTATCATCTTTAATGCCTTTCCATAAGTCTCTAACCCTAAAATATAGTCAAAATTGTCAAAGATAACACCTATAGTCAAAACATAGAGAAATTTGACAAATATTGTAGACTATAGGGTCATATTGGTATGGGATTGAAAATTTAATGGTAAAAATAATTAAATAATTAGACTCACTCATTTATATTTAAAATAATGGAATGGATGTCTTGCAAGCCCTAAATTCACTCAGACCTCTCTAATAGAGACCTACAAGTCTGTTAGAGTGAGCAAGCTATTATAGGCTTACTGGTATAGTAAGAATACCTAATAATATTTTATATTTAACTCAAGAGATAAATTAATTCATTAAGTCAGATTATCAAAAGTAAAAATGATAGCATAGGCTATTCCAAGAAAACTAGACTAGACCTAATGAAACCTTGCTCAGCCAGTTAGACACAGTCCTTGATACAAGTTTGCCTAACTAAATTCATAAAAAGAAGCTACTTGTTTGAGAGGGTATATGTCTATGGAGATACGATAGGAAGGTTTCAAAATGGTAATATAACCTTATTAATCCTTATACTTAGGAAATAAATGAGACAAACATGAAAACCTTATTGAGTCATACATAAACCTAAGTGTATGCATAAGCCTATAAGGCAAATAGTTGAGAAGATGATAGAGTGAAGTGAAGTTAGTTGAAGTAAGTGAGAGATTTAGAGACCCTATAAAATTGTGATAAAAATGTTCAATTATCCTATGAATTTCTAGACCTTATGATAGTGGAAAAGAGATGAAAATAGTCAACTAAGGTATTTTGTGCTAGTTAGCTTGAGAACCCTAAGTATCACTTAGTGGTATATGTTGAGAGTTTGAAGAGTAAAGTAACAATAATATCATGTGAATAGGTTAGTATGGATGTTATGGACCTCTTCAGGTCATTGATAACTGAGTACAAACTCAAAAAATCTCTCACAAACATCAATCTTCTCTCATCCCTCATAAATACATCGTAGTAACGCAATAGGCTATCTTCCTTTAATTGGTATAGTATAAAGGTGTTTCATGGGACCTTGGGATCCTATGGGAAGATAGATAACCTATTTTAATTTCATTTTGTGTAATTGGTTGGAAAATTGGTTCCCTAAGCTATATGGACAATCCTTAAGACCTTGAAGCACTTTTAGGCTACCTTAGAGAGACAGAATGACCCAATGAGAGAAAAATGAACTTATATGCTTCCATATGGATTGTTAAAACTTCCAAATGACATAAATAATGTTCAATACTCCCCTAATAATCACCCCATGTCATGGTATTATATAATAATGTATGGAACTATATGAAATAGGCCATAAGAGACTTGTTGATGCCTCTAAGTGTATCATACATGCTCTTAGTGTTTAAAGAACACTTCTAATTTTAGAACTCAAAGAATTTAGAGAATGAGTAGTAGGTTGTGGTAATTTGGTTACTTATGATGAAATACTGGAAAATTAAGCAAACAGTTCCATAATATTTATAAAACTTGGTGGATGGGAGCCACCTTAGTCCTCTCAACAATCTTTTCAAAAGATGCAGTAATATATACTAATATCAGTGAATTGTGATCAAATTATAATATAATAATATTCTAAAATTAATATTTATAATTATATTAAGATACAATGATTTGGTTAAAAAAGGATAAAAATAGAAGGGTAGGGAAAAAATAAAATATGTTATTGATCTCTACGTCAAATGTCATGATAAGGTTTAAATTCCAAATAAACATAGATTTAACCAATGTATAGCATGAAATAGCATATGCCCAAATATTACCACACACCAAAAAATTATCTAAGAATAGTATGATGAAATACAAGTAATAACTAGATTTAATTTAAAGATTTATTGTTGTAGTCAAATAGCATATACACATCCTTATGCAAAATAAATAAAATAATGTAAACCCAAGAACATTCAAGTAATCTAGCATTTCCACAAATTATAAACCCTATATTAAATATGCACATCCAAAATTATAAAAAAACCATTCAAATTTGAGATCTAAAATAAAAAATTGAGAGAGAAAATAAATAACAATTCACACAAACAAGATGAGACAATATTCTCATAATTATCTGCTTGTATTAATTGATTCAAACTTTACAATAGTTTTTGTAGGTCAAAAACTCTCTCCATTTTATAAATGATAATGATCCTTTTATATACTTCAAGGAAGCATGTCAATTAATTGTTTCAACTTACAAGTGTATAAAATGTAAAGGACAATTATCCTTTCTACCAAGTTTCTAAAATACACTAGACTTTCTAAAATAGACCAACCTTTAGCCAAATGTGCTAACATGCTGCACATGCATTTACAAAACAATATTCCATTTAAAAAAAATTATAATACTTCCACAAAATGGAATATTCCTAACTAACTAACAGACCTATGCTAATGAAAACCCTTGGTTCTATTGAACTAGGATTCTCATTGCCTTTTGATGTTGTTCATCAACTAATTTCAAATTTATTACAGGCTCTAGGAAGAGCTCATCCTTTTGATCTACCAAATTTCTTAGGTCTCTATCACCTCTCCAAATCCTCCTTGATGCTCCTTGCCTCAGTTATATTTTATTCTACAGTTAGGATCATATCCATGATTATACTATTATCATTCCTAGAACCACCTTGGCTCTTTCTCTTTACCTCCTACATGACCAAAGTGGTCCTATTCTTGAACTCATAATTTTTATGATTCCCATAGAGTTGAGCTTTGTGGGTTTTTCAATCATGATCCCTAAGAGTTGTTCAATTCTATCTAGCAACTTTTTATCATCCTTGATGAGTCTCTCTAAGAACTTGGACCATGCACTCAAATTGTTAATTTTATCCATAATCAACCCCAAGATGATGTTGAGATGAGAAATGTTGATGGCCTTTAAACTAGTGATTTTATCCCTTATCAAGATTTTAATTAAATCCTTCATCTTAACTTTAGAACTCTTCCATCTGATGATTAAGACCTTGAATTCTACATCCTATTGGTTTAGTACACTTTATCTTGCCCTTATTGACTTTAGAGAGTTAAACATGTCATGAAATGATACCTAAAACATTTCAATAATCTCATTAGAGATAAATAAAATAGTTTATTTCTCCAAATTTTCCTTCTGCCTCTATAGGTTCTCTATTTGTTGGTTCATTCCCTTGATACCATCTTATAGTTTGGGCACTTTGAGCCTAGGCAACCTCAATTATATCCTCTTTAAAAATAAGGTGCTCACCTAGTTTGTAACCTTTCACTTGAGTCAATCTAATTAAGGGTTCTACTTTTTGAAAATTGAGCTCTTCCCCTACAATCATGGCTCTTTTTTAGAAACTCTCTATAGGCTCAATGAGGTTGGGTCAAATTTGACACCAATTTAAGAGTGTGTAATCTTTGGAGGATAAAGGGTCTCAATTTGTGATCCAATTGAGGATCCAAGAGTAGCCACTTGTCTTTCCTTCTCTTCCTTTTATAGCTCCACAATCCATGGTTTGATCACCTCATGAACATGGATGTTAATAGACTTTATAATTGCCCATTGATGGTGTAGAGTTGGGATATTTTGCAACTTTCCATAGATGAACCACTTTGAAATGGTTGGTCCATGAATAGGGTTCTCATCACTAAACAAATTAACCACACTAAAAGGGTGAGTGAGGGTTAATTTGGGCCTCTTGCTTCCTACTAGAACCAATGCTAGTTTATATTTTCTCTTTTAAGAGGGAAAAACTAGAACTAAGTCCAAAACTACCTCCTTCCCTTTTTCCTCTCCTAATTTTTCATCTTGAGTTTGAGGCTCTTTTCCTCCACCTCTTCTTCATATGATTTGTAAGCACTAGCTAGTGCCTCTAAGGCATCTTCCAATGTTTCCCTAGGATCCAATACAATCATGTCAATGAACTCTATAGGTGATTTTGGGTTTTTAGGTTGGGTAGAAGATGTTGCCCCATTCATCAGGTCTTTATTCAAGTTTATCTTTTCCTAATCCCTATGTAAATTATGTCTCTAACTATTCTAGAGGATGCCTAGAATATATTCCTAGTATAAAATGGTACTATAGAGTCCCCATCTACCATATTTCACTATATGGCTTCTCATCTCTCATCAATCTAGCCTTGAGCTTGATATTGTGCTTCTTTAATCTTGGTAGGAATTCTATGAATGAAGATTCTTTAATGTACATTGAATAATGGATACTGAGTTGATGTTCATATTTCATGTTAATTTATTTGGTTTTAAAATGTTTCACAACATTATCCTAGTGGTCCCAATGTCTCAAATCATCAAGCTATAAATTGAATGGGTCCATATGTCTAGAGATGGTGTCTACATTATCCCAATTCTTTAACATAGTTCTACTAATAGTCAAAGGGAAAGGATGGAGTAGCCACTTCCTTTTGCCTTTACATACACCATCAATACCACTCCATTTTATCTAGCTTGGTGGGTACATAGACTGGTAGTTTAAGTGGTTTACATAAGGTTCCCTCTGTACTAATTACAGTGTAGTTAGGATATAACCAAATATCCCCAATAAGTTCCACATATTTTTTGATTAAGGGAGTTACCCTTAGCATAGCTAGACCTATAATAGCTTCTAATAAATCTGGGTATACACAGTGATAAATGAATTGTATGTGGTCCTTATACTTGAATATATGCAGTTTGGAATAGTAATGAGAGACTATTTGCCTTTCATCAAGTGACCAATTTTTGATGTTAGGGATTTTGTTAGTGACTAATAGGGCATACAAAAGATAAGAAATCATAAAGAATTGATTTATAGTCTTCTTCTTTATGGTAGAGAATTATTGCTTTAGGAAAATATTGATCATTTATCTTATAAGATGAGTAAGTCCCTTTTCAACCATGAAATATATATAAGGGACCCAAACTTTGTTCACATAAGTGGTAGAAGGGGCCCTAGATAATATAGTTAGAAAATTCATAATCATTATAACTCCTACCTTGAATTGGCTGATTAGGATCTTCCCATTAGAGTCTTGGATCACATGGGTTCCTAAATACAACCATGGGGCAAGGACAGTTTTTAGGTCATTTTTACTAGGCCATACCCTAATCATGGGCAAATATACTTGAGGTATGGGAAGTTTATAGTAACTTTAAAATTAAATGGGGAAGATATAAGAAACTTTCATAAAGATAAATTCATAGACTAGCATATCCTAATCAATTTTGTAATCTTTAAAAATAGGGGCAATAACATCGATGTACTGTAATACATCTAGTTTTGTTACCATGTGGTGGAGACTAGTCATCTAGATGGTGACCATGTTTTAGTATCTCTAATAGACTATGGAATTATTCTCTTCTTCTTTGGTGATTGCCTAAAACTCTTCAATGGCCCAAAAAATCTTAGACCAATTATTATCCCTGGTGTTCAATACTACAACATCAAATTTAGTATCCTTGAAGACCCTTTGTATTAGGCCTCACAATTGTGCCACTTGGTAATCCTACAAGCCTTATGAGTTATGCATCTCTTCTAGTCTTGTATTGAATTCATTTATGCCATATGGTGGATCTATGCTTGTTTACATGTTCCATTCAATAGTGCACAATGATCTCACTCCATTCAATAATGTTTCCCTAATTAGATGCAAGTCATTGATCTTGAAAAGGTGTATGAAATTTAAGTTAATAAAAGACTATGTAAAGAACTTAGGTTAAACAATTTAATCTAAGGTCTTATTTCATGTTAATAAACATGAAATAATCCTAAGGCTAAAGTATTTAGGCTAAGTTTAGATCAAAATAAAAGGGGACCTGATATAATAAAGAGGACATAACTTAATGTTTTGGACCTAAGGTTTTTATCGCATTAATAAATATGAGGCAAACCTTGGGATAAATGATTTAAACTAGGATTTATATAATAAGACCTCATGTTTTTTTAAGGCTCACTACTAAGCCCATAAAATACTCTACAAGAACATGGGGGTATATATATAGACTAAGTATAAGGTTTTAAACTAAGGTCTGGTCTAATGTTTAAAAACACAATTCAACCTTATGATAATATTCAAGCTAATTCTATGGTATTTATAATTCCCCCCCCCCCCCCATGTACATTTATATTTTAGGTTGAACAATAGATTCCAATTAATCTAAGACCAATATTAAAATATAAGCACAAAACTTCCAAGTATGATTAAGGAAAACAAAATGTTCACTTATCTAAGTGAGATTTATTTATGAGCTTGAATTTTGATGGCCTCATGAATGTCAATGATGGCCTCAAGGATGTTAATAATGTTTGTATGAATGTTGAAATTAAACTCTATTAATGCATCATCAGGATTTAAATTTGATGGCCTCATAGATGTCAATGATGACCTTGCAGATGTAAAATGATGGGCATGAGAACATAAAATTTGATCTCTAACAATATATTATCAGGGCTTAAAATTGATGGCCTTACAAATGTTAGTGATGGCCTAATAGATGTCAAATTATGGGCATGAGAATGTAAAATTTGCTTTCCATAGAACATAGTATGCCCTATAAAATTTTTGACCCATTACACATCATTTGATCATCTTTATGCGAACAAGTGTGAACCATTGATCATGATCTAAATAGTTGGCTATGATTGGTTCATGTAGTCTTAAATGGATTAAGTAAGCTCAAGACCTCATAAAATTTAGGCCAAGATTATAGACTAATGTTTTGTTTACATTAATAAATATAAATAGGACTTAGGATTAAAGTCTATAAGCTATGTTTCAATGTAATAAAGCCTAAACCCTTCAAATAATTAAAAGGACTTAACATAAGCCTTTAGCCCAAGGTTTCATTGTACTAATAAATATAATAAAACTTTAGGGTAATACTTAGGTTAATTCTATGTCATAACAAAGGGGGACCCTCTTAATTTTGTGCCATACAATCTTTGACATCCACTTAACCATAAACCATTGATCGTGATCCAAATGATCAAGTGTGATTGGTCCTGTGGGTTAAAGCTTTAGACTCATCGAGTCCATCTCACACCATCTAATCATTTTTAATTGAATGCATACAAGTCATATATCCTACATAGAAGCACACATATTAAGTTAGGGTTCAAGGCAAATAAAACTTAGGATAAAGTCTTATGAATAAGGTCTAGTTCATGTTAATAAATGTGAATGGGTCCTTATGACTAAGACATTAGTCAAAGCTTTTGAAAATAAAATTAAACCAAACAAATTAAAGTTAGACCACGTTAGGAGTTTAAAAGGATCTTACAAACATTAATTTTAGACCACATTAAAATAAAAAGGGACAAAGGAGCTCGGGACATAAAGGATACCAAGATTATAATTTTTAATCTAACATTTGGTCATGTTCAAAAGCATGACCAAGCCTTAGTATGAAAATTAGGCTTAAGTATATAGAAAATTTAAAATATTCTTGTGTAAATTATTTTTACTATTTTTTGAATTTGGTATAAAATAATCTTATGCTCAAGTTTATGATTGAGGGTTTCAAGAAGCTTGAACATGGATTCAACTTGAATTTTAACAGACCAAAGGCTAGTAAAAGGGTCAAATTGAGATAAAATCATTAAAACCATGAAACCCATGTATGATACCATCAAGGAGAGATCTATTAAACCTAAGATATGAAACATAAATATCTATTGTAAGCAACATTAGGAGAAGCTAAATCAAAACCATGAAAAAATAAGAACAGCCAGACAAATGGGTAGATGATCTTCAAATTCAAATAATGTGAAAAAAATGTTAATGATGCTCTAGTCAAGTGAATTTTAACTTCAAAATACAAATTATATATAATTTGAGCACAAAAGTCTCCATTTTTTTTAAATGGGGGTATGTTTCCCTCAATAAATGACAACTTCTAGGGGAAACATAGTAATATGTTAGAATTTAGAGACTCTGGTTGAAAAAATTAATTAGGTTACCTATTCCACTTGATTAGTGCCATCATCAAAACTAGTTTATGGTTAAAACAAACCTTACACTTGTAAGATTTGGGTCAAACATCAAAACCTAGCCATGTTGTGTGTGTGCTTTGATTCCACTTACTATTTTCCAAGGTGTTCATGGGAAAACTTCTAGGTTTGATGCCTTTAATCATTGACACTATCTCAAAACATGTTTGGATATTCATTGAGAACCATGTTTTAGTTTAGGTAAGGCTTGAGCATTATTCTACTACTAGTCAGGTGTTCATAACCCTGATAGAGATGCCTTTGGATCCACTCATATCCTTGCTCCACTACTAGCTAGGCATTCATAGCCCTGATGGAGGTTACCAGAATCACCTTTGCTTGGAAAACTTTTAATTTTACAATAAACTCCTATTTTTTTAATTTTTTAGACCATTTAGGCTTTTTAACAAAGGTTGGGAACTAGGTTAGCTAGGTTTAAGGATTTGGTTAAGTGTTTAATCCTTATAAAATCACCTATGGTTTCAACCTTTATCCTAGGCAAGGATGTTTGTTAAGTTTAAGCATGATTGTGTTCCAATAAATTAAACTTTCATCCCATATGTGCAATTATTCTTAAAACCAAGTTTACATCAAAACAATGTTTGAGTTCTTATGAAACAATTAATCTATCCACTTAGTCTTTACTAATTTTTCTAAAACATAACATTAATCTCATATTTTATATCCATGGTCAAATTTATTCAAGATACATACTTGCATTTATGAACTTGTGGAATTTTTTAGCTTTTTGAATAAAATTTGAGCTAAGGGTTGCCCAAGAGGACTTATTAGTAGCACGGGACAAAATAAATAAAGCAAACATGTAACCTAAAAAGAATAATTAAAAAGAAAATAAATATGCACAGACATATTTACAAACAAGGGATAGAAAAAAAAGAGCAAAATCTAACTAAACTAGCCTACCTACACTAACTCTAAGTAGTCTTACAAATTTACTCCATGAAGAACCTATGAGGAGAAAAAAAAAGGTAATGCTTGAGGTAATTCCCATTAGTGGGCAATGTGAATTATACTCCTTTTGGGTATTTTAGCTTGAGGGTGTTGTTCCCAAGTCTCTTGGAAATCTAGTAGGGGCCTATCCATAGAGGTGTGAATTTTCCATGTTTTCCCTTAGGATCAGATGCCTTATCCCAAAGAAGAACTAAGTCTCCTTGTCTGAACACCTTTACCTTTGATCTCTTATCAAACCACCTCTTCACCATAGTTTGGTGTCTACTAAAATTAGTAAAAGCTTCTTCTTATGCATTTTCCATTTAAATAATGTCTATCAGTATTGAATTTTCATGTTCCTAATCTTCTTCTATATATTATTGTATGAACTTGTATGTAGCCAACTTAAGGGTGATAGGGAAGATGGGCTCTTGACCATACACCAAAAATAATGGTGATGTCTTTAGGGCCTGATTGATCCTTATTTTGTCTTCCCAAAGGGTATATTTGAGAAGCTTATGCCAAGTTCTAGGTTTATCTAATGTAGACTTCTTTGTTGCTTTCATCAAGTTCTTATTAGTAGATTCAAACAATCCATTACCTAAAGGGTAATGGTTGGATGAGAACTTGAGAATTATACTATTATCATAATCCCATTCTATCATTTTAATAGATATGAAGGCAGATCCATTATCACATACTAGAGAGACTGGAGTCCCAAACCTTGTGCATATGTTTTCTTCTAAAAAACTAACCACTTCTTCAATTCTACGCTACTTGGTGGCTACTAATTTAGTCTACCTTATGTAATAATTAGTGGTAGTTAAAACTTACTTGTGACCCTTAAATGAGTTGGGGTTGATCATCCTTACAAAGTCTAGTTCCTACGGAGTAAAAGGTTTGTCTACCATTACTTGTTGTAGTGGCATTACTATTTTTGGCTTCTTGTGTTAAAGATTTGGTATGAGTGGAATTCTCTCACATGATTGTGATAATATTTGAATATGGTGGGCCAATAGTAGCCAACTCTAATTATCTTATGAGTTTTGGTTATACCATATGGATTCACACTTCCTAGCTTCTTATGAAATATTCTCATTATATCAGCAATTTCTTCCTTTAAAACTCATCTTTGGTAGACAGCTTCAAAGTTCTTTCAGTATAACACTCCATTCTTGATCAGGTAATGGGTTGCATTGAGTCTTAGAGATATATTCTACTCCTTAGTTAGTCTTATAGGATAAGTTCCATTGATTAGTATATGGATAATTGGTTCATACTAGTCATTAATCTAAAATCTTTGTTGATAAACTTGCATGATAATTAACCTGGGGTTAGCATTGGAAATCATTTTAATCAAACCTTGGCACCTTACCAATTTTGTAGTCTTTATCTCAATGTCATATTATTGAAGGATAGACATCCACTTATGCCTCCTTCTATCTCATTCTGATGTATCATGAGCTTTGTAGTAAAGTCAGATAGGATGGCATCCACTTTATTCCTAAGAATGTAGTGCTTGAATTTTTTCACTGCCTTTAACAATTCACATGCTTGTTTATCAATTAAATAATATTTTAACTCAAAATTTTTAAAATTTGTGCTCTTGAAAGTAATTGGATGATCACATCCATTAATTTTTTGAGTTAAGACTGTAGCAATAGTATGATCAAAAGTAAATGAGTAAAGGTAAAAATCCTTAGAGAAATATGGACTTATCAAGACTAGAGCTTGATCAATTGCCTCCTTGATGTCCATAAAAGATTTATTAGTTTCCTCATTCTAAGATATTTTGAAATCCTTTTTAACATATCATTCACTGGTTTGATATTTTTTTCAAAAATAGAAATGAACTTTCTTACAAAGTTAATTTTGCCAAAGAATGATTTTAGTTAATTCCTACTATTAGGAGGCTCTATCTTTGATATAGCTTCTACTCTTTCAATATCTATAGAGATTCCCTCCTTAGTAATGTCATAGCCAAACAAATTTAACTCAATAACACAAATTATACTCTTCTTTGGATTGAGGGAAATCCCATACCTCATGCACCTTTCAAATACCTAATGTAAATGCATGATGTGGTCCTCCCTATTCTTAAAAAAATGGTTAGATCATTCATGTATATAATGATGTATTTACTTACCAAACCTTGGAAATAATGATCCATGGCCCTTTGGAATGTTAATCCTACATTGGTTAGTCCAAATGGCATATTATTTTTGTAAATATGCCCCTATTTATTAGTGAAAGTAGTCTTCATCTTGTCTTCTTGATTCACCAATACTTGGTTATACTTCAAATATCTATCAAGAAAGGACATCATATAAAAAATAGAAACACTTTTCTTAACTTGATCTAAAAAAGGTAAAGGATAGTTGCCCTTTTTAGATGACTTATTTAGATTCCTAAAATCAATACACAATCTTATTTCACAATTTATTTTTCTGACTAGGACCAAATTGACAACCCAAGTAGAGTTTCTTAACATCTAGTAGTTTGTTAACCTCTTTAAAGATCATAGATTCTAAAACATGGTTCACGGGTCTCTACATTTTCCTGAAAGGTTTGAATTTCTCTTTGGGGGGTACAGTAGGGGTGATGACTCTTGGGTAAAAAATATTCAAGTCATCATAGGACCATGTTATTATGTCCTTATAGTTGGTCAACAAGTCTTTGGCTCTTTTATCTTTAATATTTGTACATGTTGCCCCAATGTTATCTAGCTAAGGTTGATCTCGAGGTCCAAGATCAATTGCATTATAATATTTACCACTTGCTATGGGAATCATAGTGTTCTCAACTAGCTTATCCTATTTAAATAACTTTTCCAAGGAAATCATGCCTTTTGAAATTTTTTTGTCATTCAACTACAGGGTTTTACCATCAAATCTGTTATCTTCTTCAAGGGTATTATCATTGGCCTCATCTATGACATGTGACTCAAATAATCTTGAATTGGTCATGAAATCTAGGATTTGTTGGTCATTATTGAAGACCTAAAGATGGTTTACATTATCAGGGACAAAAGGGAAAAGAACTAACTGAATGCTAAAGTTTTGAGATTTAGGTTTTGGCATAAGATTGGTTGTAGCTAAGGCAAGATCATTAGTAGCCTTGTTTTCTTACCTAGAGATGGAAACAATGTTTAAAGCATCAAAAGACTCAAACAAATCCCAATATTTACAATTATATCTCTTGAGGTATGAAAATTTTCAATGATATCTACTCTTTACCTATTTGACTATTAGTTTTGAATCACCATGAACCACTAGTATTTGATGATAAATTGTAAAACTAATAATAGTGCTTCATATTATATAAGATTATTAGTGCATGGAAATTGAATTCTATAGGAAGCATTATATTCCTTGCCAATAAGATTAGTTAGGACAACTCCTACTCTAGACCTAGACTTACATCTAGCCCCATAAAAATGTATCTTACATAACCTAGGCATAGGATGAGAAGGTTTAGAATTACTTACCTTAGTAGTTTCAAGAGTGAAAACTCCCAAATCAGAGTCAACTATGTTCACCTTTTCATTTATAGCATTGTATTCTATGATCATGTGCTTCATTTGAGTCTCCCTTTCCACTTTGATTTGATTTGGTAATCCTTTCCATGGTAGACATAACTGAGAACAATAAGTGGACATATACCGATTTAGGGCCTTTCTCTATTCCATGCTTAATAGTAATCCATAAGCATCTGGTATGTCCACCACATGAATATAAATAAATTATTGAACTCTAGGTTCAAGGCAAGTTTCATATGAACATTTAATAATTCCCCAACTACTTTTACTTTAGACTTATCTAACTGAGTGCCAATTCTCTCAAATTTGATAGGATTTAAGACAAGTTGTTTATGAATAGCTACTAGAATAATTTTTGTGGATGCACTAGAATATAACAAATAATTATGTATATTCTTACTAAACATTTTGATATCAAGAAAAAAAAGGTGAAGACTCTATCTTAGCCTTGTACATAGAAACATTAGAATCATCAATTTTAGATGGCTTGTTGGGTTTCTTTGACAAGGATTCAAGCATCAAGTCCCTTTTATTAGTTATCTATGTTAATTCATACAACATGATATTATCATTTATTTTCTTCATGTCCTCTACAATGTTATATCTAGTCTTATTCAAAAAAATGAATGCATCAATACTTTGTTTAGAAGTAATTCCATTTGGAGGTCCTAGATTATTATCTGAAGTAGTGTCTAGAGGAGTGCCAAAGTTATTTGGAGGTGTTGAGGTAGTCAAAGGATACCTCTTCTCTTTTTTCTTCAATGGATATGTCTTCTTCAAAAACTATTAAAAAGCATGAATTGCTTTAGGAACATCATCAAGTTCATTGTCTTCTTGGAAAGGGAAGTCAACCATCTCCACCATGAAGGCTTGGTTAGTAGATTTATGTACCTACACTATTATATTTGTTAGGAATCACTTCAAAATCTTTACAAAATTTAATGAAATAAATTTTACCATAATTATTAGTGTAATGTACCCTATAATAATTAGTTAAGGAAACATCAATAAGATTTATGTCCTTGGTCTTCTTATTAGTAGATGATTCATTATTTTTATTGTTGTGAAAACTATCAATTTAGAATCTATTATTGGGTCTTTAGAATCTTTGAAATGAGAAGTTCCTACCTAAGCTTTCTCCTATATGGATAACTTGCTTTTGCAACTTAAGGAAATCAGTATTAAACTTTTGGGCCATATTTAAGATAGATTCATTATCAATCTTGGGAGATTATGAATTATGAACCTAATTATTAGCACCATTGGATGGTATCCAAGCTTTTTGATCATTTAAATTAAATCTAGTTACAGTATAGTTCAAATATCCTAAGTTATGATTACAAGAAACATGGATCAAGGGTAATTGGTTCAAAGCTATGATCTGATTTAGAGTTGACATATTCTAATTATTGTTAAGAAATATAGTTAAGGTAGGTATATTTGTATTGACATTTAGGATATATTAAGCCATTTTTTCATGAGGTTGCATTTTATTATTAATGATCACTTATTTATAATAGGCTCAAGCTAAGGTGGTTATGACTGGAAGAGATCTCTTTAGGAACATAGAAGTCATAAGATCTACTACATCCTTATATATTTCTCAAGCCAAAACATCATTAGGTTTGTAGGGATATATGGTTCATATATGCATCTTTTAAAACCTACCATTAAATTCTCTTATGGACTCACTAGCATCTCTTCTAATGGTGGTGAATTTTTGGTACAAGACACAAGGACTAATGATCTTGCCAAATTGGTCAATGAAAATATTGTTAAAATGATGCCACCTGTAATGTAATAATTAGGAAAATTAAGAAACCATTCATATGTAACATCCATAATTGTAAAAGGAAATAAATTATATGGTACATATTCATGGGTTACATTTAATAATCCTAATGCAAATTTGAATGATTTAATGTGTTCCTCTATAGTTACAACACCATTTGGAATAAACATTGACAAATATTTCTTAAGATTATGGGGGAAATCATGTACTACACCTAGTATATTGATGGAGGAATCCCCTAGATAGGACATACCTTGATTGGGTTGAACATGTGAGCACCTTGGATTGGTGAAGTTGGCAAAAACATTCAAATCCTATGCTTACCTTTGTCCCACATATCTCTTCTATGGAATTCTAACTCAAGCAAAGTTTCTCTTATCTCTAAATGTCACCTTGTTCTGATCCTGGGAAATTTCATCTTGAGAAATTTGAATTCTATTTGAAATACAATTTGTTAAATCAATATTTACAAATAAAAAAGATTAAACTTGCACATTAAGCAAATTTTTCAAAGATTCATGTAAATAACAACAAAGGACTAAGATCTTTAATTAAACTAGCTTGAAGATATATCTAAATACATAAATGTGACTGATATTTATAACTTTAAGCTCAAATGAACTCAAATTTTCAAAGGATCTATGAATATTTAACCAAAATAACTATTATTAACCTCAAACCATCGAATTTAAAAAGTTAAATCCATTTTTACCATAATCAAGTGTATACGTTCAAAGAACATTGATCTTTGTCTAAATAAAGCAAAAAGATGGGTTTAAAACTATGAAAATCACCAAACTTTACACAATTATTCTAAAAAAAGTACAATTATGCAAATAATATAATGATCTTTGATCAAAATACACTAAAACCAATAAAGATCCTAAAAATTCACAAGGATTTGTTAGGCCCTCCTAGCACTAGCATAGATTCCCTTGTTGATGCCTCTAAGTGTATCACAGGTTCTCTTAGTATTTAAAAAAGACTTATCATTTTATAAATCAAATAATTTAAAGCATGAGTAGAAGTTGTGGTAATATATTTACCTATGATGAAATAGAGGCAAATCAATCAAACCATTCTAAAATATTTATAAAACTTTGGTGGTTTGGAGCCACCTTGGTCCTCTTAAGAATATTTTCAAAATATGTAGTAATCTATACTAATATCCATGAATTATGATCAAATTCTAATTTGAGACTATTCTAAAATGAATATTTACAATGATATTAATCTATAATGATTTGGTTAAAAAATTGAAAAAAAAAGAGAAGGGTAGGGTAAAAATAAACTATGATGTTGATCTCTACCTCAAACATCATGACAAGGTTTAAATTCTCACTGAACATACATTTAACCAATGTATATCATGAAATAACATACACTAAATCTTACCACACACCAAGAAAGTATCTAAGGATAGTATGAATAAATACAAGTAAGAACTAGATTTATTTTAAAGATTTACTACTATATTAAAATAACACATGCACATCCTTATGCAAAGCAAATAAAATGAAGTAAACCCAAAAACATTTAATTAATCTAGTATTTTCACAAATTAACAACCTTGTATTAAAGATGCACGTCTAGAATTATAAAATCCCATTCAAATTTTAGATCTAGAACAAAAAATTAAGAGATAAGCTAAATAAAAATTTGCATAAATAAGATGAGACAATCGTCTTAGAATTATCTACTTGTATTAATTGCTAAAGTTTACACTAGTTTTTGTAGCTCAAAAATTCTCTCCTTTTTACAAATGACAATGCTCCTTTTATGGACTTCAAAGAAACATGTCAATCAGTTGTATCAAATTACAAGTGTACAAAATGTAAAGGATAGCTATACTTTCTACCAAGTTTCTAAAATACACTAGTCTTTCTAAAATAAACTGACCTTTAAGTAAATGTGATAACAAGTTGCACACGCCTTTACAAAGGAATATTATATTTTAAAAATTTACAATGCTTCTATAAAAGGGAATATTCCTAACCAACTAGTGGAACATGTGCTGATGAAGACCCTTGGTTCTCTTGAAGTAGGATTCTCATTTCCTTTTGATTATGTTCATCAACTAACTTCAAATTGACTATAGGCTCTAAGAAGAGCTCATCCTCTTGATCCACCAAATTGCCAAGGTCCATATCATTTCTCTCCAAAGCCTCCTTGATGATTCTTACCTTGGCTATCTTTTATTTTTTAGTTAGGATCATATCTATGATCTTACTATTATCATTCCCAAACTTACCTTGGCTCTTACTCATTACCTCCTACATGACCAAAGTGGTCCTATGCTTCAATTCATAATCTACTATGATGCTGATGGAATTGAGCTTTGTGGGTTTTGCAATCATGGTTCCCAAGAATCATTCAATTCTATCCAACTTATCTTTATCATCCTTGATGAGTCTCTCTAATAACTTGGACCATATACTCAAACTATTGATTTTATCCATAATCAACCCTAGGACGGTGTTGATATGAGCAATGTTGATGGTCTTGAAATTAGGGATTTTATACCCTATCAGGATGCCAATTAAATCTTTCATCTTGTCCATAGAACTCTAACTTTGGGTGATTAAGCCCTTGGTTGTTGCATCTTATTGGTGTAGTGCACTCTATCTTTCCCTTATTTAATTTAGAGAGTCAAACATGTCATTAAATGATCCCTAAAACATTTCAATCATTGCATTAGGGATAGACAAAATAGTTTATTTCTCTAGATTTTCCTTCTACCTCTACAAGTTATCTATTTGATATATCATGCCCTTGATGATGATTTTTAGCTGGCCACTTTGATTCCAGTCAACCTCAAGTACATCCTCTTCAAAAATAGGGTGATCATCTAATTTTTGACCCTCCACTTGAGTCAACCAATGAAGGGTTTTACTTTTTCAAAAGTGAACTCCCCTACAATGATGGCTCTTTTTTCAAAAAATCTCTACAAGATAGCTATGGTTAGGTCAAATTTGACACCAAATGAATATTGTGTAATATTTAGAGGCTAAAGTTTCTCAATTTGTGATCCAATTGAGGATCTAAGAATAGCCACTTATCTTTCCTTCTCTTCTTTTTGAAACTCCCATAATCCCTAGTTTGAGCTCCTCATGAACATGGGTGTTAACAGATTTTGTAATTGCCCATTGATGGTGTAGAGTTGGGATATTTTTTAGCTTTCCATATATGAACCACTCTGAAATGGATGGTCCATGAATAAGGTTCTCATCACTGAATAAATTAACCTCACTCAATGGGTGATTGAGGGTTAATTTGGGCCTCTTGGTTCTTACTGGAACCAATGTTAGTTTAGCTTTTTCTCTTTTAAGAGGGAATAGATAGAATTAAGTTCAATATTATATCCTTCCCTTTTCCTCTCCTACTTCATCTTGAGTTTGAGGCTTCTCTTCTTTCACCTCTTCCTCATTTCATTTGTAAGAACTAGCTAGTGCTTATAGGGCATCTTCTAATGTCTCCCTAGGATCTAATACAATCATGTCCATGAGCTCAATAGTTGACTTTGGATTTTTAGGTTGGGTAGAAGATGATGCCCCTTCACCAAGTCTTTCTTCAAGTTTCTCTTTTCCTGACCCCTATGTAACTTATGTCTCTGGATGTCTTGGAAGAGGCCTAAAATATGGTCTTACTATCAAATGGTACTATAGAGGCCTCATCTACTATATTTTACCATCTGGCTTCTCATCTCTCATAAATCTAGCCTTCAGCTTGATATTGTACTTCTTCAATCTTGCTAGGACTTTTATGAATGAAGATGCTTGGATTTACATTGAACCATGGACATCGAGTTGATGTTCATATTTCATGTTAATCTATTTTGCTTTCAAATATTTCACAACATTATCCTAGGGGTCCTAATGTCTCAAATCATCAAGTTGTAAATTGAATGAGTTCCTATGTCTGGAGATGGTGTCTACATTATCCCAATTCTACAACATAGTTATACTAATAGTCAAATTAAAAGGATGGAGTAGCTCCTTCCTTTTTACTTTTCATACACCATCAATACCATGGAACATTTAGTATTTTGTCTCCTATTCAACCATCTTGGTGGGTACATAGACTATTATTATAACTAGTTGACATAAGGTTCCCTTTATCCTGATTATAGTGTAGTCTAGATATAACCAAATGTCCCCAATAAGTTCCACATACTTCTTATTTAAGGGAGTTACCCTAATAATAGGTAACCTTGTAATAACTTCTACTAAAGCTAAGTATACACAATCACAAATGAATTATATGTGGTTCTTATACTTCAATATATGCAGTTTAGAATAGTAATGGGAGATTGTTTGCCTTCCATAAGGTGACCAATTTATGATGTTAGGGATTTTGGTAGTGGCCAATAGGGAATCCAAAAGATAATACATCATAAAGATGTGATTGATAGTCTTCATCTTTATGGTAGAGAATTGTTTCTTTAGGTAAATATTGATCATTTTTCCTATAGGAGGAGTAAGTACCTTTTCAACCATGAAATATATATAAGGGACCCACACTTTATTGGCATAAGTGTTGAAACGGGCCCAAAATAATTTTTTTATAAAATTCATAATGATTATAATTCCTACCTTGAATTTGGCAATTAGGATCTTCCTAGTGGGGTCTTGGATCACATGGGTTCTTAAATACAACCATGGGGTAAGGATGATTTTTAGGTCATTTTGCTAGACCTTTCCCTAATCATGGGTAAATCTACCTGAGGTATGGGAAGTTTGTAGTAAATTTAGAATTCAATGAGGGAGATATAAAAAAAATTCATAAAACTACATTAATGGACTATCATATACTGATCAATTTTTCAATCTTTAAAAATAGGGTAAATAACATTGATGCAATGTAATACCTCTAATTTTACTACCACATGGTGGAGACTAGTCATGTAGATGGTGATTGTGTCATAGTATCTTGGATGGACTATGGAATTCTTATCATCTTCTTTGGTGATTGCTTGTAACTCTTCAATTTCCCAAAAAATCTTGGACTAGTTATTATCCCTAATGTTTAATTCTACAACATTAAATTCAATGTCCTTCAAGATTATTCCTTATATGTCTGAAGTCAAATACATTTTTGTGTCCTTATTTTGTTATTTTCATGATACCATGATTTTTAGCCTTATAAATTACTCACTAATGGTCTAAAAATTGCTTCTAGATCAATATGTACTTGTTTGGGTGATAATTGAGTTCTCTCTGATTTGACTATGGTCAAATTCAGGTCAAATTAAGGCTTTTACATACACTAAGGTTGTTTAAGGTCTTTTTGAGCTTTAATGCTGGAATTTATTTACACATATGTAAATTTTGTGCCCTGGATTTTATTTGTACTTTTTCCTTTATACGTTTACTTTTTTTGAGCCCACAAAATCTTTGCTTTTGTCCCTTTCTACTTAGGTGGTGTTTATGTGGCAACTTTGTGGCATCTAGTTAGATTTTTTGCAACATTTTATTCATAAATTATTTGGAAATAATTTTTACCCTTTTAAAATCCTAACTTATATTTTATGTCATTGGATCACTCTATACAGATCAACATGGATCATTGATCTAGATCATTCTAGTTGTATGTAATTCATTATGCTTTGTACCAGGCCCCATGGTTGTGAAATATTATGGGCCTTTTGAGCTCTGTATCTCTACTATTTTCTTAATGAATGGATTTGTGCCATGTGGTACCTCTACACTTGCTTAGAGGTTCTATTGAATAGTCCATAGTGATCTTACTCTGTTTGATTATATTGCCCTGATTAGATGTGAGTTGTTGATCCTGAAAAGGTGCATGAACTTTAAGTTAGCATGGGACTATATAGAGAACTTAGGTTAAATACTTTAGTCTAATGTTTTATTTCATGTTAAAAAACATGAAATGATCCTAAGGATAAAGTATTTAGCCTAAGTTTAGATAAAAATAAAAGGGAACCCAATATAATAAAGAGGGCCTAACTTATGATTTTTGACTTAAGGTTTTTATCACATTAATAAATACAAAGAAAAATTTGGGATAAATTCTTTAAACTATGGTTAATACAATAGGAACTCACATTTTGTCAAGGATGGATAATAATCCCATTAAATATTCCATAAGACCATGGGGGTATACATATAGACTAAGTATAAAGTTTTGAATAAAAATCTGGTCTAATGTTTAAAAACACAATTCAACCTTATGATAATATTCAAGATAAGTCTATGGTATTTATAATTTCACCCATGTCCATTTAAATTTATGTCAAAACATATCTTCCAATTAATCTAAGATGAATCTAACATTGAAGCACAAAATTTCCAATCATGATCAAGGCAAACAACATGTTCACTTATCTAAGTGAGATTGGTTTATTAGCTTTAATTTTATCAACCTTGTAGATGTCAAAGACGTTTGTGTGAAACTCAAAATTAAGCTCTAGTAATGTACCATTGGGATTGAAATTTAATAACCTTATGAACATCAATGATGGCCTCATGAATTTCAAATGTTGGGCATGAGAACATCAAATTTGATTTCTAATAATGTATCATCTGGCTTAAATTTGAGAATCTTGTGGACATCAATGATGGCCTCATGAACTTCAAATAATGGGCATGAGAAAAAAAAATTGAGTTTCATAGAACATAGTAGGTCATGTAAAAAATTTGACTTGTTATATATCATTTGATTAGCTTCATCTGAGCAAGTGTGAACCATTGATCATGATCTGAGTAGTTGGCCATGATTGGTTCCTATAGTCACAAATGGATTAAGTAAGCTCAAGACCTCATAAAATATAGACCAAAATTATATACTAATGTTTTGTTTGACTTAATAAATATGAATAGGTCTTCATAATAAATTCTATAAGCTAAGTTACAACGTAATAAATCATGGACCCTTCAAATAATTAAAAGGACTTAACATAATCATTTAGCCTAAGGTTTTATTGTATTGATAAATACGAAAAAACTTTAGGGTAAGACTTAGGTTATAACAGTCTATGTCACAGTAAAAAGGAACACTTGATCAAAAAATTAGAAGCTTTGGTTGAAAGATAATTCAATAAAAAATAACAACACAATTATAATAATGTTATCTCTGAGAAGAGATGTTTTATTGATCAAATTTGCAAATCTAAACATATGACTATCTCTAAGAAGGAATGTGCCATTTCCTTTTTAGGTTACATTTTTCTTTTATACACATTTTAAAGGTAGGAGGAGGATTTGGAAGGTCACCAATCTCAAGGGAGATTAAGTGGTTTGACTTCCATGATTCACAACAATACAAAATTCAAGGAATTACTATTTTATAAAATTACTATTTTTAGACTACACTACTAAAATTGAAAATTAGGGCACTTCCATTTATTTTTTAGTGGTCAAAACCCACCTCACAACATTCCCCTCATTCTTATATTTCCAACGTTTCAAACAGGGTGTCAAATAGAGCTATGGTGCAAAAGTTATGGCTCCTAGTAGTTTTACACCAATTGGGGTAGAACCATCACCCAAATTGTCAACTAAAATGTTATTTGGATCACCCATCTTGATTTCATATTTTCCAATATTTGGCATCTACTTAACTATGGTCCATTTATCATGATCCAAATGATTGATATTGATTGGTCATATAGGTTAAATATTTGGACTCATTGGTTCCATATCATGTCATCTGATCATTTCTACTCGAATACATGTGAGTCATAGATCCTATAGAGAAACATGCGGCTTAAGTTAGGGTTCGGGGAAAAAAATACTTAGGATAAAATATTAGGACTAAGGTCTTGTTCATGTTAATAAAAATTTAATGGGGCTTAGGACTAAGATATTAGTGTAAGCTTATGTAAATAAAGTCAGACCAAGTAAATTAAAGTTAGACCATATTAGGAATTTACAAGGATCCTGTAAACATTAATTTTGAACCACATTAAAATAAAAGGGGACAAGGGAGATTGGGACATAAAGGGGACCAAGATTATAATTTTTAGGCTAAGGTTTGGTCATGTTGAAAAACATAACCAAGCCTTAGCATGAAAATTAGGCTAAAGTCTATAGCATATTTAAAATTTTCCCATCTAAATTATTCTAGCCATTTTTTGAATTTGGTCTAAAAGAATCTTGTGCTATGGTTTATGACCAAGGGTTTTAGGAATCTTGAAAATGTATTTAGCATGGTTTTTAATAGACTAAAGGCTATTGAAATGGTCAAATTGATATAAAATCATTATAATTATGAAACCTAGGTATGATCCCATCAAGGAGAGCTCTATTAAGCCTATGATCTAAAATATAGAGATCCATTGTTAGCAACATTAGGCAAAGCTAAAGCAGAACCATGAATAAAGAAGACTAACTAAACCAAGGGGTGGATGATATTCAAATGAAATTATTATGAGAAACATGTTAATGATGCTTTGTTCAAGTGAATTTTAACTTCAAAATACAAATTTTTCATAATTTGAACACAAGGGTCCCCTTTTTTCATAAATGAGGATATGTTACCCTTAACAAGACTATTTTATCCACTTGATAGGTCTATACAAGGTGTCAAATCTTAAAAAAAAATTGGAGAGTTTTAAATTATTTCATGGTGATGTCATGGAGGTTTCTAGGTGAGTGGATGAAATGATTTGATAGCTTAAGTGACAATGACAAAGTGTGCAATGTGCTTGTCAAAGTGTGCTTGAAATTTGGCTTGGTTGATCTTCATTTTTGGCTTCATTAGAGATGTTCAAGGATTTGTATGGTGTTTTTATCATTATAAAATGGTCTTTTTAAATTCAATAATGGTTTGAGTGCTTGTGTGCATGACAGGAATTCACTTGGTTCATCATTGTTCTCATCTAGACATTTTTGGTCTAGTGGTAAAAAATTTGAGTAGGTAGTTTTATGACATCACCATTGCCACATGTGGATGAGTCAGGGGGAGTTTTTCATATGGTTGTGATCACATTAGTCATTATTTTCTATGTGTTAAATCTTAAGTAATACACCTTAGTTCAGTCAAAGATATATGGGTGAAAAGTTGGGCTCCTAGGCAATTTGACATTATTTTTCCATACTTTGCCAAATTTACATGAGACAAAAAAGAGTCAAGTAAGTAGTTTCGTGAAGGAATATATTTACAATTTAGATGTTTCAAGATAATATGATCATATGTATTTATTTAGTTTTGATCTTTTGTGCTAAATTTGAGATCATGTGTCGAAGAGAATCAAAAGATATGAATGTGTAAATTTGGCCTTCCAAGCAATTCTTGACAGTTTTGAATCTATGGTGGAAAAAACTGAATAAGTAGATTAATGGAAATATATCTCACACATTTTAATGTTTTAGGATTATTTTGACACATAGTTGGATTCTCCTATGTGAAGAGATCTTATGGTCCAAATTTGAGAATATACGAGTGAGCGAGGTAAAAGATTATTGAGGTTCAAAGTTGGATTATCAAACATATTATAATGGTTCACATACTTAGTGAATTTTTCACAAGGTAACATTTTAACATCATCGATGGATCATGTTGATCCAAGATGTGAGGAAGTAATGATATGGTACCAAGTTTTCAATATTTAATGTTGTATAAAGATAAAGATCAACTTCATCCAAGGATCAATGGTGAGTGGGTAATTATACAAAGAGAGATAAATGGATCATATTAAAATTAAGAAGTCAAAGTGATAGTTTTTTATCATTGTTAAAGCTAGGACAATATCAAAGAGATCAAACAAGTGTATGAGTTCAAAGTTACCAGATTGTATAAGATGAGGTCAACATGTTCAAGGTTCAACATTTTTCATTAGGAAACTATTAGTTAAAGGTTGAGATTGATACAATAAGATAAATGGTGTGTGTTTTATATTATTAAAAAGGAATTGATATGATATCTTGGTTTTTGAGGTTTAACTATGACTATTTACTTTTGAATATTTGAATTTACAAAGGAAAAACTTGTACTCTATATTTTGGCTATATCTTTTGATCTATGTAGAATTTACTCATGGTGTAGAAAGAGAATTTATAGAGAAATCCAATACACATTAAAATATGAATTTAAAGGTATTATTATATGTAGATACAAATATATTTATCTCCAAAGTTGACTATGTTTGATTGTGTTCTGCAAGCAACCTAAGAAGGGTAATTAAACTTGTTGTGATGTTCTTTCGATGTTTAATGATGAATTAGCTATTTGAGAGTGTTTTAGACTCCATGAGGATGATTTATGTTCATTACTAATGTTTGATAAATCCTATGTAGTATGAACAAATGTTTATAAGCTGACTATGTAATCATTCATGATGATTATGTGCATAGAATGTTGTTTGAGGAAATTATGCTTAAGCAGAAGGGCACTATGATGTTTGTTGACACTTACGGAGGACCTATTGATCATGTTGAATGGGTCCATGAATTATTAAAGTGTCCCTATGTTTCTATTTTTCTATAATAAGTTTTAAAGAGCTAAATGGGTCTGCTTAGGACCTAAATGTGACTTAGACTTATTTGAAAGAGAGTTGTGCTTAAGTGTGACCCATGTAAGATACCTTAAGGGTGGCATGTATTGTGGCTAATAAAGAAATATTATGATATTTATAATTCATGAATGATCTATATATAATGAAATGAAATGATATGGTTCTAGGCATGTGGAAGATTTGTGAGTGAGACTTCTAGAAGATATGTGTAAATCTTGAGTGTGATGAATAAACCTTGAAGTGAAGGACAAAGAAGAGTAGGTGTTCCAAATGAATGGGTTGATAAGTAGAGAAAAGTTAGGAATGTTTGTATGACATATATGCCATATTTTTTATGTCTAAATAATACTTGTAGTTTGAGGATATGTGAAGATATTTGAGTGTGCATATGAGGATAGTTTGAGTGAATAAGGAGATAGATTATGGCATGCCTATGTGAGAGTCCTGTATGAGATAGAGAGAGAGTTTTTGTAGGGGTTAGTGTTGAAGACATCATTTCTAAGGTGGAGGTGTTCAAAGGAGGGTATAAAGGAGTTGGTATTTCTTAGGGGTAGTTTCTCCTTGTGAAACAGGTGTTTTACTAAAGACATTTGGTCAAGAGGACATGATCAAGGTTTTCTAGTCTAAAGGAGTTGATCAATCTATTATTTATAATTTATTATAGGATAGTAGTCCATGTATTGTAGTCTTGGGAGTGGGTTTTATTCCCCATAAGGGTTTCCCACAAGAACTATGTGTTATGTATTTGATCTTGTGTATGCATTGAATGAATTAGCTCTCTTATTAATGTTTCTTAATCAAGTTGATATATGTTGATTGTTTAATAGTTTGAAAGGACTAAAATTTTAATTTAAATATTTGGGCTCACTAATTCACTCCCCCCTCTTAGTTATTGTACCTCTAATAACTAGTATTAGAGAAGGTCCTTTGGTAAAGGCTTGATAGCCAAAAGGTGATCCAAGGTACAATATGGGTAGTCATGAAGGAGGTTTTCCTAGTAAGAAAACATAGATGTTCAATGGATCCAATTATGTTTTTTAGAGTGAAAGGATGAGGACATACATTATGTCCCTAGGGTTTGATGTATTGAATGATATCACTTGTGGTATTTTAGAGATTGAATACACCAAGGTAATACATTGTAAATATGCTATAGATATATGGGACAAGCTATAGATTATTTATGAAGGAGATTCAAAGGTCAACCTTGGTAAGTTGTAGACTCATAGAAGGCAATATGAAAGTCTCAAGATGAACAAAGAAGATTCTTGTGCATCCTTTCTCTAGAGAGTTGATGAGATTAGGAACATCATCAGAGGTATTAGAGAGAACCTTGAAGAGGCTACTATAGTTTAAAATGTATTAATGTCTCTATACCTCAAGTTGAATCCAAAGGTATCTTATATAGAAGAAAATCATGATCTTACTTTGTTGAATATGGATCAATTGCATGACACCCTTACTGCCTATGAGATGAGTAATAATGATGATATACCACCAAAGAACAACTTTTAAGAAAAATAAAGATAAATAATAAGTTCCAAGGTAAGAAATATAAGGAGGATGACATTTCTAATATAGATAAAGATAAACTAATTGCTTTGATTTCAATAAAATTAAGAACAAGTTCAAGCAAGTATAAAGGTAAACTACCCCTCAAATGCTTCAATTGTGGGAAGGTAAGAAATTTTGATAATAAGTTCCCTCATAAGTATAAGAAGGATGTTGATGAAGAGAATGATCAAGGTCATGATGTGGAAAGAGATCATTCAGGTATGATAAAAGTAAAAAGATATTCAAAAGGTTTGACAACAATAAGAAGTAATTCAAAAACAAGAAGAGTTTTTACACCAAAGAATATTGTATCTCATCAAATGAGAATGAAGTCAGTGACTCATATTATGATCATGAAGATGATGGTCCTACTAAATATGAAGCCTTTTTCATGGTTAATGAAGGTAATTACTCACATCAAAAGGAGTCTACTTGTATTGATTTAGATGATGATGAAGATGAGGTGGACTAAAAGACTACATTTATAACTGCTCTTAAAGAACTGAAGATTGAGAACAATATTAACAAAAATATGAAGTCTCAACTCAAGGACTATGAGGAGTGATTCAATATTTTTGAGGAAATAATGAATGAAGATGCCAAAGTTCATGAAGATATGGTTAAGCATCTCAATTCTCAATTAGAAATCCTATCTACAATCCTGAAAGGTAAAGAAGATGAATGTTCAAGGTATGCTTCTAAGATTGTATCTTTGAAATATGAGTTAGAGAACTCTACAAGAAAGGTGAAATAATTTGTCAAGTTTGATAAGAGTTATAATGATCTAAATAATCTAATAAATAGTCAAAATCCAACTAGTGACAGATCTTGATTGGGTTTTAATGGAGAGCCCAAAGTTACTTCTCAAATTGACATGAATTTCAATAAGAGTAAGGTGGATGAAACTTTGAATACAAATCATCAGACAAGGAATGAGGGTGCTAATAGAATGAATATAAACTAGATCAAATAACTAAATGACATGAGGTATGCAAATTTCAATGGTTACTATTATACGTGTAATCAATTTAGGCATAGATCTATAAAATGTAAAAGACTTGTTAAAAATGAGTTTTTATGGGACTATGATGGGGTCATCAATCAAAAGTTGTGATCAAGGTTAAGTGCTTCAATTTTCTTAATTATGGACACTTTTCTAAGCATTATCCAAATAAGGAAAGGTAAGGTAAGTCTTCTTCAAAAAGAGTAATTTGTTTTAGTTGTCATGACATTAGACACATTGATAGTTTTTGTCTGAATAAGGTAAGACAAGATGAGTTTCCATCAAAGAGTATGGTTTTCTACAACTATTAATAGAGAGGTCACATTGCTATTGATAGATTCTGTAAGCAAATGCCATTAAGTTAGAATAAATTTTATCAGGCTCCTAGAGTGTACGGTAGAAGGCAAGTGAATTCATGGAGACCAAAGGTGGTAAGTGTGAGTCATGATGAGTCTATAGGTCCAAGTAATCTATTTGATATGGTAGAGAATGATACATAAGTTGAAGAGTGCCAAGGCCTCTCATTATCTTCTCATCTTGTGGATAAAAATACCAAGCTTAAAGAGAAGAAAAAAATGTTGGTTGAGGCAAGTTATAAGATGGGTATGGATCCAAGTGAACATTCTGCTATTGTTGAGAAAACTTCATGTAAAAAATATAAATTGTTAGTTGCTAGTGATGAGGTTGAGGACTTCATGGGTGATTGTTTAAATAAAAGGGTATATCAATATTCAATATTTTCTCCATGTGTTGTCATTTATATCTTTGAAGAAAAGGAGAGTGATATAGAACAACTAGTTATCATAATTCAAACTAAGAAGAAGAAAAAGAAGAGTAAGAAGTCTTATAGCTATAAGAGGATTCCATTGGTTACTGAGGAGATGTGGGCCACTCGTAGATTCACTTTAATTTAGTGCATTGCAGTGTAAAGAATTTATTTGTCTATGCTTCTTAAGAGACTCCTTTCAAGTGGAGAAGAAAGTGCTATTGTGGTGTTCTTCAGATGATCCTAGAAGGCTAGAGATGAGTAAGAAGTAGGTATATCCAGATAGAAGATATGATATGGTAATATCATGATATTTTTAATTGTATATAATCAGTCTTTAGGGTCAGATTAAATGTTTCCATATGACCTAATGAGATTGATGTATTTTCAATACGAGTCTTTTTACATAGAAATGTCTATTGACCTTAATCTAGAATACTCCAGATGGTGGTTCCTCATGATGTATGGAGATATGAAGATGCTCAAAAATTTTAACAGCTCAAAGATCTTAGGGGGACTCCCTCTTAGATGTTTTTTGGTGATTTCCATTATATGTTAGTGTTTTGTGTGTTTTATCTTTATTGGTTGTAGTGCTTGGTTAAAGAAGAATATTGCCATGAAGCAAGAGGGATGTTATTAAGAAAATAAGAAGTAGGATCAAGGTAAGGGGGAGTTTGTATCATATTTATAAGATGGTCCTTTATTGTTAATAATATTTTTAGGTCCTCAAGATCAATTTGTGCCCACTTTGTCATTATGTCAAAAGGGGAGAAAGTTCTTATTTTTGAAGTGTTGTCTTGAGTAGAAGGAATGTGAGCTATATATTTCTATATGATGTGTGTTGACATCAATGATAAAGGGGGATATTATTGGATATTTATCAATGATGTCATGGTGAGTGGATAAAGTGCTTTGATATCCTAAGTGACAATGACAAAGTGTGTAATGTGCTTATCAAAGTGTGATTAAACATTGGCTTGGTTGATCTTTAGTTTTGGCTTGGTTAGAGATGTTTAGGTATTCATATGGTGATTTGAGAATGAGAAAAGGCTCCTATTAAAAGTCAATAATAATTTTAGTTCTTGTGTGCATGAATGTAATTGACCTAGTTCATAATTTTTCTCATCTAGACATTTTGGTTCTAGAGGTAGAAATATGAGTAGGTAGTTTTATGACATCACCATTGCCACCTATGGATGAGTCATGGGGTGTTGTTCATATGGTTATGATAAAATTAGTCCCTAGTTTCTATGTCCTAAGTCTCAGGTCATGTACCTAAGCATATTTAAAGATGTGTGGGTGTAAATTTGGGCTCCCTAGCAGTTTGACATTATTTTTCCATACTTAGCCAAATTTACATGAGGCAATAAAGAGTTGAGCAATAATTTTGGTGATGGAATATATTTCACATGTGAATGTTCCAATACAAGATGTTCATATGGCTTTTTTTAATTTTGATCCTATTTTATTGGTGCTAAACTTCAAATCATACACCGAAGAACATCAAAAGATATGCATGTGTAAAGTTAGCCTTCTAGGAAAATCTTGACATTGTTGGCTCTACAATAGAAAATTTTGAGTGAGAAAATTAATCAAATTGCATCTCACACATGCAAAGGTTTTATAATTAGTTTGACAAATGGTTGGATTATCCTATGTGAGGAGATCATATGGTCCAAATTTGAGAACATGCTAGTGAATGAGGTAAAAAATTATTGAGGTTCAAAGTTGGCTTCTTAGACAGATTGTAATGGTTCCCATACTCAGTCAATTTTTCAAAAGGTAAATTTAAAACATCATTGATGGAGCATGTTTCTCCAAGATGTTAATAAGTAGTGAGATAATCCCAAGTGTTCAATATTTAACACTTTGCAGAAATAAAAATTGAGCTTCTTCCATAGATCAATAGTGAGTGGGTGATTATACAAATAGAGATCAATGGAGCATATTAAATTCAAGAGGTCAAGGTGAAAATTGTATAGAATTTTTAAACCTAGGAAAATATTGAAGAGATTGATGGAGTGCATGAGCTCAAATTTGTTAGATTTCATGAGATGAGGTCAACATGTTCAAGGTTTAACATTTGGCATTAGTAGACTATTAGTTAAAGGTTGAGCTTCATACAATAAGATTGATGGTGCATGTTTGATATGAGTATTAAGGAATCAAGATGATAGATTGGTGTTCAAGTTTTAATTATTAATGTTTACTTTTGAATATTTGAAGTTGTAAAGGAAAAACTATTACTCTATATTTTGGTTATATCTTTTGATCTATGCAGAATTTGGTCATGATGTAAAAAGTGAATTTGTAGAGGAATCCAAGGTGAATATATAAATATTAATTTTAAGGTATGATTTTATTTATAGACAAATATATTTATCTCTAAATTTAATTGTGTTTTTGAATTTGTTCTACAGGTAACCTGAGAAGGATAATTGAGCCCATTCTAATGTTATTTTGATGTTTAATGATGAATTAACTATTTGGGAGTGTTGTAGACTCCATGAGGATGATATATGTGAATTATTAAGGTTTGACCAATTGTATGTATTATGAATAATTTTTTATAATTTGACTATGTATTTGTTCATGGTGATTATGTGCATAGAATGTTTTTTGAGCAAATTGTGCTTAAGCAGAAGGGTACTATGATGGTTGTTGACACTTACAAAGGACCTATAGATCATGTGGAATGGGTATACTCATTTTTAAAGTGTCCATGTGTTTATTAATTTTATTGGATAATTTTCAAAGAGCTGAATGGGTCTCCATAGGACCTAAATGTGACTTATGCTTATTTGAAATAAACTTATGCTTAAGTGTAACCCATGCAAGACAATTTAAGGGAGAAGGCATGTATTGTGGATGATAAGGAAATATTGTGATCTTGATAATTCATGAATTCTCTATATATAGTGAAACCAAATGACATGATTTATAGGTGTGTGGAAGATCTATGAGGGAGACTTGTGGAAGACATGTGTAAGACTTGAGTGTGATGAATGAGTGTTGAAGTGAAGGATAGAGAAGAGTAGATGTTCCTAGTGGATGGGTTGATAAGTAGATCAGAGTGAGGACTATGTGTATGGATTTTAGGTAATTTTTTTTACGTATTAATAGTGCTAAAATCAGAGTGAGTACTATGACCAAAATGTATTTGAGTAGCCCTTCATTGAAGAGCCTCAATAAGGCTATGAGGAAGGCTATGATGAAAATTGAATTCTTATTGAAGAAGATGCACCTTCATTTCAACCTCAACATAAATCCTAAAATCTTTATGATCTGTATCAACCTCACTTTGATTCCTATCAGCCTTGACATGAGTCATATCAATGTCATGGTTGTCCTACATCTTTCTTATATGATTCCAATTACACACCTTAGGAGCTTTACCATGACTTATAGTAGTCAAATTTTTATTTTCCTAATTTAATTCATTAAAAGATAAATCTTTGTTGGTAATTAAGCTAAGTATGCTAAAATCATAAGAGGTGATGAAAATATGGGATAGATATATTGATGTGATCCCTATTCATCTCATAGAGAGGATGAGAGATTCAATTCAAAATTTGATGAGTATACGGAAGTTAATTGAAGAGGAAACCCAATATGCTATCAATGATGAGTTGTATGAAATGATATTTTATATCCAATGGTGGATAGACATATTAGAGAGGAGGGATAATCAAGAGACCCTTAGATATTGCCTTGATGATGTGTTTCAAGAAGAATATCCTATTGCATCCAAGAAACCCCAATCATCATCTCCTTTTCCTAGTCTTCCTCATCTGACTCAAAGTCTTCCTAAAGATACACTTATCCCTCCTCAAGAAAGCATGATCTATTCATATTGGAGGCCTTATCAAACTATGATTCCTAATTATACCATTCCAACTCTTCTGAAATAATATTAACCTATTTAATAATATCCCTTCATCCCCAAGCCCATTCATGAGCCAACCACCATACCTCATACTCCCTCTCAAACCCATGAACCTATTCATCACCCTCCCACCATCTCCCTTCTTGAAGAAAAACCTATACTATGGGAAGAAAGTGAAGAGGATCAAGCTATAGTTAAAGATAATGAATAATATGACTCAAATGTCTATAATGAAGAGTTTACTATTGATACCCCCTTAGTGACGATAATCACAAATCATCCTTCTTGATTGAAGAAAGAGATTATATAAATATGTTTGTAGCTACCCATGATGAGAATGCCAAGATTATTACCTTGGCCAATAAAGATGTTGATCAATACATGGAAGAGAAGGATTTGGAGAGGTAAATCACATTGACTAAGTTGGTTGAGAATCATGAGAATTATAAAGAGATTTAATTTTTTTAAAACAATTGAATACATTAAAGTTGTTGATAACTCCATAGTCCAAGATTACTTATGGTAGAATTTCAAGGATATTTATAATGAGTTTGAGGCTCTTCAAAATCCTACAGTCCATATTGGTCAGTTTGAAGATGCCTTGCCTCTTGAAGGAAAATATGACAACCTCAAAATTACCATGATTGAGGTTGATCCTATAAATTAGGAATTGGTTATGTTTGATATAAGCACAAACATTAATAGAGGTCATATAAATGTTCTTGAAACAAAATATGAATCCACCTTCATAGGTGATTGGTTTTTAGTTGCCATCACTTCATTTGAGACCATGCCAAAAGGATTGGAAAGAATGAAAGAGATGAATACATTAAGATAAAGGATCAATAAGAAACTTGTTTCATGTCATTTTTCATCTCATAGAGTAATAAATTATACAAGTCTCCCATTTGATCTAGGAGGAAGAGATTATTTTTAGGTTAGTTTTATATAGTTAGTTTGCTTATGTTATTGTTATGTTACCAAATTTATTGATAGCACATGTGTGTGTCTTGTTTATTTGTTTTATGATTTTTTATCTTTTTTTGTGTGTGTTTTAAGGTCTAATATATTTTTTTGTGTCATGATCAAGGTCTGGTCAGGTCTGAAACTGAGTACAAGTGACTACATTGCCCAATGGAAGGACAAGGTTATTGGTTCATTTATGATTGTAGGCATGCTTCCCCTATGAATAACCAAATTATTGAACAAATTTTAACCTCAATTTAAATTTGGTTACCACTTCTAGGTTGAATCTTCATAGGGTTTCAATGTTCTTGTCATAGTCTTATCATGGTCTTAAATACTTCTATATGGTCATAATTATCCTTGTTTAAATTTGTACAAAGTTTGGTATTTTGTTCACTTGTATAGTCCTAGAGGTAAATTACAAGGCCTTGATTTTGTAAAACATGGTTAAATTATTGATATAGTTTAAATTCATTATAAAAGGCAATTAATGTGTCTTTAAGGTCATAATGTCCTGTATTAACCTTTCACCATATTTTTATGTCCTTAAATGACACTTTGACCTCATTTGGATTAATATGAAGATATTTTAAGTAATTTTAAAAATTAAAAACATTACAATAATTTTAATAACGTGCATAAGGTCAGGAGGAAGTCATATCATCAATTTCATGTTAGAACTAGTCAACTACTTCAATTTAGACTCCAAAGAAGCAATTCTACACACTTGTATGGCCTTTCAAGAGAACCTCTAAGGTAAAAATGGTTTGGAAGTGTTATTTAAGATCCCATATGTTTAATTTAGGATTTTTATGTAGGTATAACTCAAAAAAAATCAAAATTATCTTCAAAACCTCTATCACTCTCTTAACAAACTAGAAAATGCAAATTTCAAGTGTTCAGTATGGATAAAGGAGAGAGAATTAGAACCTAAAATTTTGGAAATAGGAGGGGGTAATAGTAAGATTAAAATAAGGGTATTTTTTTTTATATTCATCCTTTATCCTTTATGAATAATTTCCAAGACTAAGAGGTGGTCTAGAATAACTATTCAACCCTAGATGTTAAATTCTTTTCCCAAACATGGAAGTTTGAAACAATTTGAATGCATGAGAGAGATTACATAGGATATATGGGGTATATGTATGATTATTTAATGTTTCATAAGTTATATTTGACATGTGTTGGCTTGGATTGACAAGAAACATTATTCTTTACATAGTACAAGTGACTGCCAATGTCCTTCATTCTTTTAGAGTTTCTACAAAGGTCATAGGCATTCAAATGTTGATTGAATATGTTTTTTCATATTTAAAATTCATATAAAAGTATCTAATAATATAGATATTTTATACTATTCCTCTAATGACATCATGTTCCTAGCAAGTAGAATGTGTTTTGAAACTTCCTACATAGGTGAGTTTAAAAGGTTTATCCTTCACTTTCAGAAGTGTTTAAGAGTCCCGAACTCATGAAAAAAGGAAATTTAACATCAATGAAATTATTTAAAACTCAAATATCTCCAAATTTTACCTCATTAAGGACCAGACATGATGAAGAGATCCAAACTCTATGTATAGACCTCCAAAGCTTTGAGTTGACTATATTCAATCATTATAGGTAAATGGAGGAAATCAATGAAAGGTATCAATGTCTAAGTTGTATACCTAAGCATAAAACAATTTAAATGAAGTAAATTTTGAAGGTAATCACAAGTCATTGAATATGATGGAGCATTTGAGAGCCAATGAGGGTCAAAATATGATAGAGTTCACAAGCCTATGCTTCCACAAAGGCCTATGTATGAAGGTAACATTCAAGAAAGTTTGAAGATTCCTTGAGAATTATCTATGAGGCTTTTATA
Organism: Torreya grandis; assembly: GCA_037957365.1. Taxonomy (NCBI): domain Eukaryota; kingdom Viridiplantae; phylum Streptophyta; class Pinopsida; order Cupressales; family Taxaceae; genus Torreya; species Torreya grandis. Next base: position 536,461 of record JARHVA010005844.1, read on the forward strand.
CTAGTGAGTAATATTTATAAATGAGGTTTAAATGTTTCAAAGTGATATCATTCTTAGAGAAGGGCCAAACCCAAAACCTCATGCTCAAACCCTACCCCTTCATATACACCTACAACCATCTAAAACTTGGCAACCTATAATCAAGAGTATAGTTGAAGAAAATGCAAGGTTTAACCAAATTTAAAGTAGTTTAAAATCCTTAGTATTGTTTTATCATCTTTAATTCCTTTCCACAAGTCTCTGACCCTAAAACATAGTCAAAATTATCAAGGATGACACCTATTGTTAGAACTTAGATAAAATTGAGAAGTACAGTAAATTATAGGGTCATGGTGGTATGATATTTTAAATTAAAGGGTCCAAATATTTAAAATTTTATATTTACTCATTGAGTTTTCAAATAATATAATGGAGGTCCTACAATACCTAGATGTACCCAAACCTCTCTAATAGAGACATATAGGTTTGTTAGGGTGATCAAGCTATTTCAAGCTTAGTGGTATAGGCATAGTACCTAAAAAGCATTGAGTTTTGACTTAGGAGATGGTGGGATTCATTAAGTCATGAATATAAAAAAGGAAAAATGATGGAAAAGGCTATTCCAAGAAAACTAAGGCCTAATCAAACCCTGCTTAACTAGTCAAACACAGTCTTTGATACAAATCTACCTGCCTAATTTCACAAGAAGAAGATACTTGATTGAGAGGGTATATGTATATAGAGATATAATATTAAGGTTTAATAATGTTTAAAGAACCTTAAAAAGACTCAGACTTAGTCAATATAAAAAATAAACATGAAAACTCTCTTTTGTCACACACAGACCTAAGTGTATGTACAAGCCTACAAGGCAGTCAGTTGAGAAGATGGTAGAGTGAAGTAAAGTTATTTGAAGTAATTTATATATTTTTAGACACTAACGAAATGGTGATAAAATTTTTCAAGTATCTTATGAAGTTCTAGACCTCCTGATAGTGGAAAAAAGGTGAAAATAGTTAACTAGGGTATTGTGTGCAAGTTAGCTTGAAAAACCTAAGTATCACTTTGTGGTATATGCAGATAGTTTGAAGAAGAAATTAAAAATAATATAATTTTAATAGGTTAGTATGGACGTTATGTAACTCTTTAGGTCATTGGAAACCCAATTAAAACTCAATAAATCTCTCATAGACCTCAATCTTCTCTCAGCCCTCACAAATGCAGCCTAGTAGCCTAAGAGGATATCTTATTTTGATTTGTATAGTATAGAGGTGATGCATGGTACCTTTGGATCCTATGGTAATTAATATACCTTGGTGTACTTTCATTTTGTGTAATTGGTTGGAGGATTGGTGCCCTGAGCTATATGAACAATCCTTAAGACCTTGAAGCACTTTTAGGCTACCTAGGAGAGCCAAAATGACCTGATGAGAGATAAGTGATATTATATGCTCTAAATGGATTGGTAAAACTTAAAATGACCTAAATATTTTCAATACTTCCTTGAAAATCACCCCATTCCAATATTTTGTACAAGACTTTATGGAATTGTATGGAATAGGTCATAAAAGACTATTTTTAGCCACTTGATAGGATTGTACAAGGTTTCAAAGATTTAAAAATTACATGGAGAATGGGGAGGAGGTCATATAACTAAAAAAAAAATTGGTACTTTTCATGTGTGGGAATCTTATAGAGTCAATTTTTAGTCTCTAGGTAGGGAGGTCTAATTGAGACCTAGATAGGAGAGAGAAAAGTAGAAAAAGGATATCTCCACTCACTTTATGATCCTAAAATTGTATATGAAACTATAATACCATAATGGGTCATATAATATACCAACATATTCTCATTATAATCTGTAATTTTATCCACACAAGTAGGTTTGCATAATTTTAGGGCTATAAGGAATGAGGGCCGATTGGATATTTTGGTAGCGAACAAATTTTTGGGGCTAGTTTGAGACCTAAAAATGGATTTTTTAATGTCTGATATAATTTTAATAGGTTATCCATGAAGGTATTATGAGATAAAAAATATGAATTAAATTTTTGACACTTATATGCAAGATTAGCCTAAGGAGATGAAGATTTTTCTAGACATCTAGAAAGAAAAGGAAGTCATGCATCAAAGAGAACCTAAAGAGATCAATTGAGAGGTGTCAAGATCATATAAAATGTTTAATATATTTATTTATTTTTCCATCACTAAGGACACTTGTCCTTCAACATGCCAAGGCAAAGGGCAATTTCGGAGATCTAATCAAGGTGTCCAGTAAGAATTCTAACTCCTATGCCACATGGAATGTTAGAGCATATTTAGGAGCGAAACACATGGATTTGGAAGTATGATTATGACCATTCCATAACCCCCTTTCTTTTTTTAACTCATGAAGACACATGTTAATCCTCTTCTACTATTCCCGTCTCTCTCTTCATAATTCTCTATATAAGCAGCCACTTTTGGCTTTGTAATAATCCTCCACCTGGGTATGGCAAAACAGTGCCTATTTTCAAAATTTTATTAGTGAATGAAAACCTCATTTACCTTCTCTATGGACTATTTAAATGTGCATACTAGACTAATTGATCTTTCTAAGTGATAGGTTTACTTGTCATTTTGTCCTTGTTAGCATTCATATTCAGTTTTAAAAGTCTTTTTGTAGGTCTCTTGAAGTGTTCAAATTAGTGTTTATTATTTTAGTGAGGTGTCTCTTCCTAGTGTCATGCCATGACCTCTATTTTAGTCCTCCTATCTCAATATTGATTCACAAACCTCCATGAGAAATAATTATGTATAAAATAAGATTTAGATTTGTGTCATGTGTAGGTTAGGTTCTTATTTGAAGTGGAATTGCATTTTGGATGGTAATGATTAGTTATTATTTGGTGCATCACCTCATTAGGTTAGGTTTATTTCTTTCTTTATTTACCTCTTTTCAACTGAACAAGTTGGTAGCATAGGTGATTAGTTTAAATAAACATATCAAGGGAGCTAGCCCTTCAATCTATAGGTTTATCCCTAATATGGACAACCCACAAGTCTAGGGGCAATCCCATTGTTACACTCATTCAGATTAGGCTTGAACTACATCTCCAAGGGTGAAAATTTGAGTAGTAATAGTAAAATGACCATATAATGATATAACCTAGATGTATCATGATCAAATAAAAGGATGCCCCCAATGTCCAAATAACATAGGTAGAGGGAGGGCCCAACATACATAAGTGCATATGTCATGTATTTATGTGTACTTGCATCACACTCAAAATATAGGTGAAACACATGTGTATATACTAAATAATAATATTCTATCTACCAACATGGTCGAAAAACATATATTGTAATGATATAATAGAATATGTTTATGTTGAACATATTTTGTATTTTTGAAGTTTTATTATTTTTTTGACATTTTGGTAAAACTTGAGAGGACTTATTGAGGAAGTCCTCATCATCAAAATGTGTAGGATAAATCGAGGCATTTTTTATTCTTTGTTTATAGAAATCCATGGCCACCTCTTTGATGTTTCTATGTAATGGTATTATTGAAGTTGTCATTGGGGAAGGGTAGCCATATCCATCATGTTATAAGCAAATATCCCTATACCTAACAATAAAGGTGATACACATATCTACATTATGCAGTGTTGCCTTCCATTAAACAAACCAATGTTGTTCAAATTTGAAGTTAAAATGTGGATCCTGATCTAATATCCATATGATTATGGGGACCACATGTGGTCCACATGCTTCTAGTAGGTAGATATACTTAGGAGATTATAGCATCAATGGAGAGCATGTTAATTTAAATATATTGTGTCCTAATTATTTAAGGAATTTAGTGTTACACATTATATCCCAATTGTTCCTATCAAACATGCAATGTTGACAATAAACTATATCAATATTATTAGTAATATTTAGATCTTTGTATCTTGGTAGATTTATAGGATGGTTTTCAAGAAAAAATTATATGCGACCCTCACTCTTAAATTTATAAATTTTGTTTTGAAATGTCTAATAGTGACTTGTATGACTGACATTTAATTATAATTATAATATAGTAACCCTCTTTTAGGAATAATTTTACTATTCAATTTGTGTCTGTTATAAGGTAAATATATCATGTTATTTTTGAATAACATGGAAAGTATTGTATCCAAAGTATCATGGTGTGCTAAGACCTATAAAATATTTTGTGGATTCTTATGAGACATCTCCACTTTATTTACATGATGCATCTACATTTTACACATGGTGAATCCAAGAGAAGTGTATAAAAAAAGCATTTACATGTTCATCTAGCATTTTTTTCTTTTCCCTTATTTTGATTTGGTTTTGTATACTCTAAAGGTGAGTTTGGATTATATGTACCAAGTCTTATATGTGTGAATAGGTTATGGAACAGATGATCAAGTGGATCACATTTAAGTTTTCACAATGTCTCAACTATCATATCATGGGCTACATCATCATCACTATCATAATAATAAAAAACATATCCATCTTGTTCCTTAGTATTTACCAATAAAATAAGCCCAAATATTTGATTTTATTTTGGTTTTGGCATCACTAGTTCCTTTATCAATGGTTATTGATTTTTAGGTGCATCTCTGTGCCCTTTAGTGTTTAGTAATTTATCTATATTTACAGTTAATGGATCCATTTTACTTGACTCACCAACTTCATAAGTTTGATATTTTTTAAGAGGAATACATTGTGTAGGTGGTAGCACTATATGAATGCCCTGTGTATCATAATGTATCATTTTTTAGAATTTGAAGGTCTCATCATTGGAATCCATTGTAAATAAGGTACCATCATGTATGAATTCTACAAATTAATGTAAATTATATGAGAGGCATCCATTATGTGTATCCAAGGTCTACCCAAAATTAAATTATAATGTAATGATTTAGACTTTCTTTGAAAGGAGGTTAGAACCATTTTTTGCCCAAATGTTACATCCAATGTTGTTTGGTTGACTAGGGGGCTATGTAAATTATCAAATACATTGATATGTATCAATATATTTTGAAGGATATTGGTACCCATACCTATGGTGGTTATGAAATTTATTCAACAAATATTTAAGCATGATCTATTAACAACAATCACCCTTTTGATGCCCTTATTATGCATAGTTATTTGTATGAACAAAGGTAACTCTTGGTCAATAATATATTTTTATGGTAAATATATTGGATCAAATGTGATTAATTTTTCATTATTTTTGAGATCTTACATTTTATCCACAAAGTAGGCTAGCTCAATATCACTCTGAATATGGGTTTCATGCAATGCTTCATATAGGATATCCTTATAGATAGTAGATTTATTTTTAAGTTTAATTATGGATATCCTATCATGTGTGTTTTTTTTTTGGTCAATAAGATCATATCCCTTAGATTTGATCACAAGTTTTATCTTAATAGGCACTTGTTTTATAGTAATAGGTGGTGGATTAGGCTAAACACCTTTAACTTTTTGATTAGTGACAACATGGACCACATATTCTAATTAAAGTTATTGGTGAATAATGGGTGTGAGTTTGTCATTGTCAATTGAATAAGGTCTAGGTGGAATAAATGTTTTAGAGCATGCACATTATCATCAATATACTAACTCTATAATATGACAAAAGGAATTACTAAGAGAGATTAAAGGGATTATTTTAGATAATTTGGACTTATCTATAGTCCAAATTAAAAACAAATATCAATAATACACCTACATTATTCAAAATTTTATGATTTTAAATTATCTCCAATCTAATAATTGGGGAATAGATCTAAATTATTACCATACTCTTCACATAAAACTTGCACAAAACCCAAAACTATTCATTTTTGAATATTATCTCCCATCCAATTAAGGGACATAAGTCCAAATTATTTGAAATAGTCCTTTTAGAGTATTGTTTTTATTTTAAAACTCTCACTGTATTGATAGATATGCTTATTTATTTGGATGATACCTTGGATTCACATAGTATAATAGAAAAATATTTCTACAATTACATTTTTAAAGATAAAATGAGCCACACATGCATTTATATTAAACATTTTGATAGAAAAGGAAATCTAATCTTTAACTTGTAAAAACTTGTTAAATTATAAATAAATATTAGAAACTAAGAATCAAGAAACCCTTTATCAATGTCTAAGTTTTTAGGGACCAGAGGTTGGGTTCACAAAAATTTTAGCCCTAAAATATGGATATGCTTAATATAGGTTTAAAGGGATAGAGATAGCCTAGGTCACAAGGATGATAGACTATTTCTAAAGTAGACCAATTAATTGTAAAACTCAAATAAAACATATATTGAATTTATTGTGTTGAGATATGATAAAAATGTAAATTAAAACCATGTTAGATATTAAAATGATAATGAAAATAAGATACTTAGTTGGTTCTGATGCTAACATAGATATGGATCTAAAATATCAAGGAAGTGGAATGGATCTAGATTTTGGATCAGTCCCTTGATTCTATAAATTTTCCTTTTTCTTTTTAGACACTTATGTTGACTTGGGATGGTTATGTTGATGCTACTATACTAAATTTTCATGATATCTACATGTTTAATCCTAGAATATAGACATGTAGAATCTAGGGTCAAATGGGTAGAGATAGCTTAGGGCACAAGGATGGTAGAATATCTCTAAATTAGGTGAATCAATTATAAAACTTAGAAACATAGAATGAATTTATTATGTTGTGATATGTTAAAACTATAAAGTAAAGCTATGATAGATATACCAATAATAATGAAAACAATATAATCAATTGGTTATGGTAATAAAATTGATATGGATATGAAATAGATAGAAAATATGTTAGATCTATATTCTTGATTAATCACATGATTATAGAAATTATACCTCTATAGTTGCAAACATTTGTGTTGACCTAGGATGGTTGCATTGGCACTAATATATAAATTGGACATAAGTGTCTAGTAAAAAACACATGTTGAAATTGGATGTGACTAATAGGATGATTATAGGTTTTTTGGTTCCTTTACTCTAATGAATTCAGATCTGGATAATGGATCATCACTGCTTATCAAATAGAAAAATTTTAATTCTTCATCTTCATAACAGCTATGAAAAAATGGGTTAATGGGCACATGGTGTTGAGATTCACCAAATACCCCTCTATCAATGAGCACTCCTTATGTATAAAATACTCTGAAGAGGGACTCAGACATATGTAGTTCTCCCTTACATGTTGGTTTGTGTTTGGATTACATAATGTATGATTAAAAACTATAACAATGACATAGCTTATACCTTATAAAATATGGCTCATATAATGATGATTAAATAATTCAAATCTATAGATGTGTTACCCCTATGATTGATATGGAAATATGAGAAAATAGGAAAGCTTGGCTCATTTGAGTACTTGATTGAGTGATTTTTTGTCTGTGTTAGGTTACCTTATGTATAGGTAATAAGTTGTTATGTGATGAATGAATGAGGGTTAATATTTTATTTATAACAATCCATTTAGATAATAACTCACATAGAAACACTTATTATAACCATAATAATATTTTTTGTTTACAAATTGGATGACATCAGGAAACTAGACACTTGCATTAGAATAAAGCACTAGACACTTGCATCAATGTAGGTGTCTAAATGGGGTGAATGTGATTGAGTAGTTGTAAACTAGGTGCAGTTTTAAAACTTACAAAGATAGAATATAAGTAGGTTTATAGCATTCTGGGCAAGATATAAGGCTTGGGTCATCTGAATGATATTGGTTAAACTAATACATAAGTAATTTGGAATAGAGAGATAATGAATATGATTATTTTATTAGATTAAAAGGTATAAAATCTAAAGGTACATCCATAATTTATATTTTCCAAGTATTCAATATTTAGGTTCTATATAATTCATAAATAGTGTCTACATCCCCCCTAATATAGTAATGAAATTGCTAGTTTAAAAGAGAATAAATGTGTACCTAGGTGTGTATAACATACCTTTCCTTTGCTTGAGTCAAACTTGAGTGATTTTTTGGTGACTAACCTACATACAAGAACATGCATATAATTTTAAATTTAAAGCATTGAAATAATTAAAATTTAAAGAAAGCAAGGTTTAGGAGTACACCTATGTATTGATGTAACTACCTTACCTTATGAAAATTTTATTTGAAAATATATATCATTATGAATCATTAGATTTGAGATTAGGACAAATAAAAAATATGTAATGTGCATATATCTAAAGAGATAAAGAGATATTAGATAACACATGCCCCAAAACTTGGAAAAAAGATGAGTTATCACTTAACAATTGAGATTAACTCAACCGTGCAATCCAATCATACTTATAACCTAGTGAGTGTGAGTAAACCAAGTCAAATCACATTGTTAAACTAGCGAGGATAGATGATGTAATCAAGTCAAACCTATAAATATGTAAATATTTATTGATTTAATCACCTCAACCATACCAAAAAGTGAACTAGATATTATAGTAGATTGGCTCAATGCATTTCATAAAATTCTAACCTAGTGGGTGCTGACAGTCTCTACAAGTATTTGAAATCTAAAAATAATTTAATTTTGAAAAATTAGGTGCACCTTTCATATAATATACACCTTAGGTATGTCTCATGCTGAAACTATGTATAACAATGGTACCAATTTATATAACTCTACTAAAAATGTGTATTTTAATTATATAAGTACGTAATTTAGCTAAATTAAAATAATGTAAGTATGGATAAAATGTTTCCAAAACAAACCCCCATTATAATGTAAAACTAAAAACTAATGTAACTATGGGAAACATGTTTCTAAAACATACTCATATTATAATCTAAATCTAAGAACTAGTGTAACTGTGGAGAATATGTTTAAAAAACATGCCTCCACTACCTTCTAAATATGATAACTTGTGTAGGTGTGGAGGACATGTTTCCAAAACATGCCCCCACTATAATTTGAATCTCCAAACTGGTGAAACTATGGATAACATGTTTTCAAAATAGCCCCCATTGAATCCAAAATTGTGATAAATGTTAAGAACATGTTTTTAAAAGATGACCACACTGTAATCTAAATTGGTGAAGTAGTGTGGAGTTCATTCATATATAACATGCCCACACTAATATGCCCCCCATTTTAAGGTGAGGAAATGTATCGATTTGAAGTGACCCTACCTCAAAAGTATAAGATAACCATGTAAACTATGAATGTATCATGTAACATATAGAGGGAACATATCTAGGTAGATATATCATTGAAACACGAAGAATGTGATCACACCAAGTCCTAATATGCTTGATGTATATCATGGAAATGTATAGATATTAATAGTCTAATGTCAATAAGTAATCAAGAACATACACAAGAAAATAAAAAATCAAATTGAAAGAAAATGGTCCAAGGAGACCTCAAACAAGGGGAATGTAAACATACAACATAATTAAATAGACATGACTTAGTCAAATGTCTAAAAAGTAATAAATATTACATTAAAATATCAACATATAATAAATAGTGACATTTTCAAATGTCAAAGAGGTAAACAAAGGCATGGGGGACAAAAATAATGGAGCATACTAAGATGTTCAAATAAATAAGATAATGACAAGGAAATACACTCAAGGAAGTGCATGAATAAAATCATAAGCAACCAACATAAATATAGAATACTAGTTCATAGATCATATGTGTTAGACAAAATGTTAAGTACATAGCATATCAAGTACACTATGAAATATATAAACATTTATAAAGGAATTTGTAAGTATATAAGGTCAAATATGATAATGTAAAATTACCATAGAATGATATAACATAAATGGGTCATGATCAAAGAAATGGATTCCCCCAATGTCCACATGACATGGGTAGAATGAGGGCCCAATATTTTAAAGTTCATAGATCATGTATTTTTATGTGTTTGAATCACACTTGAAAGATGTGTGAAACACACACACGCACACACACAATACTGATATGTTATCCACTAACATGGAAATAACAACATATATGCCAAAGAGCTAATTGAACATGTAAATGTTGAACATATTTTTTTTATTTTTTTAAATTTTTTATATTACTATATTATGTGATAGTAGAGAATCTACTGTATGATATTAGCCAATGAATGTTAATATGTTTTTCCCCACCCCAAACCTAGTGAAATATATCAGTCATACTAATAAGGAGTATGTATAGGTGTAATATATGTCATTATAAAATATATGATGTTATATTTATGTAGAATATGAATCTATGGTTTTGAATCAATAGTAGGAGTAGGGGTTCATGGAACCCATCACTCAATTATTTGTGGTTTATTTGTAACAACAATAATTTGAACATGTATAGATGCTATGGATATCTGAATATGGCGTGTATTAGATGAGGATTATCTTAAACCCATTATGGATATGTGATGCAATGGTCTCTCAAATACTAACAAATTAGTAAATGGGAATCCCTATTTCTTACCCTTTTGTAGAAGATTAACCTTATAAGGTTTTACAATTAATTGCCTAGGTATAAATTTTTATTTCTCAAGATGATACTCATATGGAATTACATAAACTATAATTACCTAATTGGCATGAATGTATTTAACACTCCCATACACTATATAAGGTACTACTCAAAGTTTATGTGTCCGAATGTATCCCAATAACATGTAAAAGACACCTATCGAAGGTATAACTAAGAAGATAGTAACCACATGTGCAAGACCCACCTATAAATGTAAGTCAATCTCAATAAGAACATGTTTAAAGACACATCAAATGATTTAAATAATCTAATCAAAGGATTTAAATCATGAGTTGTATAATGATCATAGATTTGATCATGTTTAACATCCAATTTAGTTAGTATAACAACCAATTGTCAAATATGTGTAACCTTTGAAATGTTGAGAACTAAAAATTACTAGTTTCTATTATAAAAGATAAAGAAACATATGTTTTATTTAAAAAATAATTTTTAATTACATATGTGAATTCCCATTGAAAAATAGATATGTTTAAGAAAATTTCATGTCATTTTGAGGTCTAATGCAAAATTTATGACCATATGAAGTTGGCATACTCTAAGCTTCAATATCTCTTAGGAGCCAATTGTTCAACTCTAAAGCTTCAATTGTTGGAATCTAGATCCCGATGAGACATGATAATTTGAAGTATTTCTTATATTTTTATCTTTTTAGTGGTTATTTTTAGGTAGTGGGTGGATTTTAAGTGTATGATATCTTAAATACAAGTCTTATAATGTAGATTACAAGAGATATATGCCTAGGAAGATGAAAGGACACGAGGTGTATTGCTTCAATTTCCAACTCTTAGACTTATTGAATACATCTAAGAGGTATTCTTGTGTATAAATATGAACCTATAGAGTTCATTAAAAATGGTAAAATAAAATAAAATAGAATAAAAATATCAAAAAGTGAAATGGGATGTAGTTGACTTGGATTCACATTATGTATGGGTAGATTTGAGTCACTATTATTCTTTTCTCATTGTTGCTTGGTTGCAGGTGATAGAGTGAATACTAAAAAACTAAAAAATTCTAAGTTTAGTAGTTTTCCTTAAAATCTTCAAATGAATATTATATAGAGCATTATGAGTGTATGAGGTTTATTTTCTTGTAAGCCCAAGAGGTGGAAAATTTTGTAAACTATAGAACATAATGGAGATAAAGAAGAATGGCTTCACTCATGCTATAGTCTTATCACATCAATTTTTTCTATAGTATGTCTTGTGTATATTTATTTGTGGTTATTGTGTTTATTTCTTTTTTTTTTTTTGCATATTTACATTCCTTACAACTAGGATAATACACAAATACTTAAGAGAGTTCAAGATTCAGCCCTATGAATAAAAAACTTCACATTTAGCATTGCAGCTCTAAGAAAGTATGTTAATTGTATTCATGTATGGAGTATTATCATGTTTAGAGTGTGGAATTATTATTTAACATGTTGTGTATTCCAATCTTAAGGATGTCATACATATTAAATCAACATTTTAAGTGTTTTTAAGTGGCATAGAACTTAAGAGGAACACCTTGAATTGAAATGGTTCATGTTGGTGAAATTTATTGTGGAATATCCACCTAGTTTATGTATCATATTGGTATAAGATCAGGTTATCTTTTTTATATAAAATGTTTGCCAACATATTTTTTTAGATGTTAGTTTTGTTTATGTTTTATTTTGGTGGTTGTGGTGGCCATTGTGTAGATGTTTCCCATTACTTGGATATCAAGTGTTAGTGGATAGATTGTCTTGATTCAATGGTAGAAAAAGTTATAAATTTATATTATACCATTGTTATTGATGTAATACATTATGGGATTCTATGATGTGATAGTATTTACCAAAAGTCTTTGATAGACCAACCATCTAAGGGACGTGATAAATGCTTAGCATTCATCTTGGAATAAATTACTATTATAAATAAAGAATGTAAAGAGAGTTGTAAAGTTTAGATCAGGACATGTTAAACATGAATTTGAGCATAGTTTCCTTGTGAAAACATTGTATGTTTTTACTTTCACAAAGATAAATACTTCAAAGGTAACACTATGAAGCTTGAGGAAGAATTTTTTAACTTGGATATGTCTGCTTTTCTTTTTATTTTATAGCTATTATTTGCTTGAGCCTTCCATGTGGAACAAAGAAGGTATTTTATATCTTTGATTATATATCCTTACTTATATTGTCCAAGAGAAGTGGGATAATGTTTTTTTTGTAGATGAAGGAAATAGCATCAAGAAATGGAATGAAAGTTATTCCAAAGGACATTCAAAGAAGTGGGGCAAGGATTCCTCACCAATTGAATTTCTAAATTATGGGACTAAAAATATTCAAATTAGAGAGTTGAATATATATTGGAAACTAAAAATGGTATTTTCCAAGAACTGATCAAAATGGAATCTGACCAAGGTACTGACCAAATGATGATCAGATTGGAACCTAAAATCGGTATCATCTAAAAGAATGGTAAGATGGGTTTATTACTTGGGTGATAGAAGGTAAATATTCATCTTATTTTTATAGATTTTATGATAACCAAAAGCCTTAAAATTTTGGGGGTTTGATAAAAAAATTATCATGTTTATCATTCAACTTAGGTTATATAACAACTAATTATCAAATATGTGTAAAATGTGAAATGTTAAGACATAGAAATTTCTAGTTTTTATTGTATAGGGTAAAATATAATATGTTTGGTTTCAAAAGTAAATTTTAATTACATATTTGGATTCTCCTTTAAAAATTTACAAGTTTAAAAAAATGTCATATAATTTGAGGTTGTATCAAAAATTTATGACTACTTGAAGTTGGCATACTCTAAGCTTCGAGATATCTCAAGAGCCAACTATTCAACTCTAGAGCTTGGACTATTAGAATCAATATAGAGCCAAAACCAAAATAATTTTATGTGTTTTTGGTTTTTTATATGATTAGTGTTTTTTCAGGTGTTGGGTGGATTATAAGTGTATGGGAGCTTAAATATAGGTCTTAAAAGGTAGGCTACATGAGATAGATGCACAAGAAGATGAAAGAACATGAGATAGATTACTTTAGTTTCCAAATCTTAGACTTATTAAATATATCCAAGAGATATTCTTGTGTATAAATATGAGCTTATAGAGTTAATTCAAAAGGGGATAAGAAAGGATAATAGATGAAAAATTGTAGCATGTGTAATGAGATATAGTTTAATTGGATCGACATTGTGTATGGGTAGATTTGAGGCCTTGTTAGTTTTCTCTCATTGTTGCCTAGATGTAGGTGATAGAGTGAATACTACATAATTTGAAAATGTTGAGTTTAATAGTTTTATTTAAAATACTCAACTAAATATTATAGAGATCATTATGAGTGTATGAGGTAGGGTTAATTTTAAGAGGCCCTATAGAAAAACCTCTTGGAATTGTTTTCAGAATCTATGGAAAATTGATTTTCAATCCTGGAGATTCCTATATGCATGATGGAAAATCCATCAGGATTAAAGAGGAGTGCAAGAACATATAATATTCATTTTTTTACACTATCATTCGACTACCTTGAAAGAAGAATGTCAAATGAAACTATTGAACTGTGTCATCGAATGACTAAACCAAATAATCAAGCTAAATGGATATGCCAAATAACACTACCAAAAGGTGTTGCTAAATAGTTGGGCTGAATGAGGCTACCAAATGGTGGTGCTAAATGTTAAAGCTAAATGGCATAGACAAGCATCTATGTCATATGGTGTTATCAAATGATGTTGTTGAGTAACACACTCATTTGGTGTTGTTAGGTAGTTATGTCATCCTATAGCTATCATTCGATGTATTCTCTTGATAGGGGGTTTATTTAAGTGCATGTTGTTCTTTTAGTGATGTCAGGTAACCCATGTAGTTGGTGTGCTATCCAATGACCCAGTTGCGACCCTTAGCTTATAAATACCCACTTTTTACCCTTTTGACCATTTTTTAGAATTGTTTTCTCATCCCCCCTTTGACCCACCCATAGGGATTTAAGTACTCATGTATCCAGCCACATCCAAGACCCACCTACTTAATAGTCCAACACCATGGAAAGAAAATATATTTTAAAGAATTTGTTATGCGTAGATATCTTGAAGCTAGTATAATAACCATACACCTTCAATGATTATATTTTGAAATTCATCTTTACTGACCTGCTATAAATGCCATAGTATGAAATAGACCATAGGTTGTTGAAATCACTAATGTCTTGCTATGGCACTAGTGATATGAGGTTCATAGTGAACATAAACTCTAGATTGATCTATTTTGGTACCTCAATATCAGACATTCATAATATAACATGGATTCAATTTTACAATTCTAATAGTATAACTCTAAAAGTAATGTTTAAATATGATGATAATAAATATGTAGATTTAACTCTCAACTTGCCAATTAGTCGACTAGTATGTAAATTTTTGTAGATTTATAATTAAACTTTTGTTATTTATCATCCTTTTAACTCATTCATATTTATTCACTTTTATTTTAGATCGTCATAAGGGGGGCCTCCACATGGATGACACTTTTGACCCTTTTCTTAAATAAATGGTTAAATTCTTCCTTGTGAGAATAGTATTATAGGGGAAAATAGTAGACATTCCATGTTGGGTCATTATTTACATTTTTTGAACTAATTATGGTCTGAGATATGACTGATGCAATTTTATTTGTTCTAATATTAGGTTAGAATTTAATTAAGCTTTTACTAATCTTAGTTCAACAATCTCCTATTCAAATTGTATTTTGGCCTTGCATTATGAGGCCTTATATGACCTTCAAAAAACTATGATTACAACTGTGTTGCATCTAAAAATGAGCAAAAATGCTTTGTTTTTTAACGAGTAGGAGGTTATTTTACCATATAAATGAATCATTTAAATGATTTAGTTTATAAATTTTTACAAAATTAAGGCTTAATATTTGTTTATTTGTTACAGATAAGATTCCATGCCTTTATGACATGAAAACAAGAAACTTCAAAAGGATAACTTGTAGTTAAAGGATCTAGAGATTCTAAGTCTTCATAATATTCCTTACATTCCTTTCATATTTTGAAACATCAAAGAGTTTCTTTTGAATCATCTCCACATATAGGATTCATATTTACAAATTTCAATAATAATACATAATGACATTTTAAATTTCAAGTACATTATCTATTTATTTTATTTTTGCATTTGACTCAAAATTGGATGAGATTGACCTTAAAAAACCTCAAAAAACACTAACATTTCATCTTCTAGTGTCTTTTAGACCCTCTATGCAAGGTATTTTAGATTCCATGTTTTGGTTTTTTGGTTGAAGATTCATTAGGTATATATATATTTTTGCTAACCCCCCCCCCCTCACTCAAAATGTGGCATGTAGAATAGATGAAATATTGTTACCAACTACAAGTGCTAAATCTTTAATTTTAAATTATCTTTGAGTTTTCTTTTTTAAATTTACCATTTTTCTAATAAAATTTATTTTTACAGGGCACCCTCAATCTCTGAGGAAAAGTATTCCACCCCCAATAATCCCAAACACAATTCATAAAAGGGGAAAAATATTTCATTCCCAACAAGGCCAACACCTACTAGAAGAACATTACAATTTTTAGGTTCTAAATTCCCAACTTTCTCTATTAGAGGTCTCTTGAGTGTGCAGGGATTAACCTATTTGTAGCAAATTGATACTTATGAGGAATATCTCATGATCAAAATTAGATAAGTTGGTGGAAATGCTTTCAATCCACATGATTTTATCTAGGGTGCAAATGTAACTACTGAGGAGGAACCTTGTATCTCTTCACCCCCACCTTACCATCTAATGTTGACTTTTCTAATGATGCTATGACAAATTTTAAATTAAATAATTTATTATCATAAATTATTATTTAAAGTCTTAAGGATGGAGTTATAAATGAGTTAAAAATGTATTAGATTGGGAGTTTTGAGCAAAGGCATTGATTAAATAAATAAATTCCCATTATCACAACTCTTAGAGAGAAAATTTGTTTTCATTAGTTCAACATGAACCCACAAAGATTAATGCTTTGTTTGGTTAAGATAAATCTATGTCTATTTTTATGTTTAATACTTACAATGATAATTTTTTGATTATTATACTAAACAGATTAGAGAATTTGAATATAGAATCCCAAACATATTTTAATCAATGGTCAAAATACACCAACCTTGTTATTATTACAATTGCCAAAAAAGAAATTTTTTTGGTAATGTATAATTATTTTTATTAAATTTCATGTCATAGTTATTTTAGTTTATATTTAATAATATTTAATTTGTAATTTTAGGAAAAATATGAGAATCTAAAAAATGAAGCCAAGGCCTTCAATGTGCATTTGAAAAATGCACAAAAAAATTATATTCTACCATTCAATGCAAAGAGAAGCTTGCTCTATTAAATAAACATAAGAACACACTTAGAAAAATCATTAAGGATAAAGAATGGGATCCCAATGCTTTATTGAATTAGAAAATAGTGTTGATCAAAGTCTACTTTCTACAGGAGATGTTGTAAAAGAAGAAAAGGAAAATGTTGTTTGTATATTTCTATAGCTAAGGATATTGAAAGGGTAGGGATATTAAAGGATGACACAGAGGAAGTAGAGGCAAGTATTTTTAATTTTGGTGGTAAAGATGTGGATGTTGGGATTAACAAAGTGGTTGAGTAGTGAGGTGTTTTTTTGAAGACAAAAAAAATTCTGATGTTGTAAACTCTATTATATTTGAAGACAATGTTATATTTAAAAAAAATAAATAAATAACAATTCTAAGTTTGGATTTATAATGATCATTTTTTTAAGTTTTAATTAGTTTTGTTTTACTATGTAACAATTTATGGTCTATTTATCTTCTTACATGCATATTTTGTGATCATGTAGTTCAATGAACATGGTGATGTGGATTGTAATTAATTTTTTCTATGGATTTAAAGTGAGCTTGAATTTTAATTTGAATTTTCTAATGTTGTAAATTCATTATTAAATTTGAAAATATAATGTTATATTTTAAAGAAAATAATTTGAAATGACAATGCTAAGTTTGAATTTACCAAGATTAATTTATTTAGTTGATGTAATTCAAACAACATGGTGATGTGGACTAAATTTGTTTTTTCTTTGGATTTGGACTGATATTAGATTTGAATTTTATGTGATTTAATATTTTTCAATTATTATCATCAATTTAGATAATATAAAATTTTTAGTTATTATGGATGTAGAGTTCAATAAATTATAATAGTTTCTTCTACACTTAAATCTTCATGAGTTTATTTTTTTTCTTTTGAATTTGGTCATGTTGTTCAATAGGCTTTTCATGTTCTATCACCTTGGTATTTGACTTCAAAATTCATAAATTTAAGTTAAATCTAAGGTTAAAACTATTAATATGGTGTTACAATATCAAATTTAAGTTTTTTCAAAAGTAATAAAAATATGTATTTAACAATACAATCTTAGAAAAATATTATGATCCATTTGAAATTATGAAGAACCAATTAAATAAAAGGGAAACTTGTATGATGAATGGAATAATATTTCAAATGATAATGATATAAAAAATTATAATGAATTCAATATTTGAAATGTTTTACACTATCAAAAATGATATGAAATTGAAATTCATTATATGTTGATTGAAATAAATATACAACTAAAACTCGGGTAGTTGAAACAATCCTACACAAACCTATTCATCACAAGTAAAATTTGCATCTGACATGTTAGCAGGATATCTAATGTCATTATTTACATCCTCTCTATTTATTTTTGTATTATTGATGCCTCTTGTTTTAGTTAGAGACATCCATGCTTTCAGAGCTCTTACATAAGGAAAGATAATGCACTGAATATGATTTCATCTTCCACTGAGTCTAAAATAATTGTTTGACAAAGATAATAAAATATTAAATATTCACTAATATTTTCTTTTAGGATGCTACCAAGATAAAAAAAATCCATAGTTGTGTAATTACTCTATTTTCTATTGGTTTGCTTAGAAGGCAATATTATTCAAATAATAAAATTCCAAAATGATTTTACTAATATGTAAATAAATCCTTTCCCAAAACACCTTTTATTTCAACTCCATTGACTTATATCTATTTACTAATATTCTTAATAATATAACCCATGTATTTGTGAAATAAATTGCTAATCAGCTTTTGATTGTGATTATTGTTCCAAAATATGGGATTCAAAACTACCATGGCCTCCAAAAAATCATCTCTCCAAAAATGATCTTTAATATTTATAGATAAATTTTGTGAAATTATACTCAATTTCATCTTCATTTAAGATATAACAATATCACATAGAATATGTGTTATAGATAGTTCTTTAGATTCATATCCCACAAGATCGGGTCTTCTGTAGAAAGTGTGCATTGGTATCTCCTTGCCATTAATGATGACATAAATATGATCATTCATATTAAATTTTAAATAGTTTTCAAGATTCCTAAAATATTTCAAACATTGCCAATTGCTAAAAATAGGGCCCTAAAACTTTTCATTCGAAGTGTATAGTATATCTAGAGATTGACACACTCATTTTCTTAACCGTATGAAGTCAACAATATAAATGGATCTCTCCTGAGCATTTTTTAGTAAATAATTCATTTATTTCAACATTGGGATAATTCCACATAATGTCAATAATATTTCCAAATCTATTAAATAGTAAAACAAATCTTTTACCTTGTCAACTCCTTTACGATATTCATACATAAAACTTACTAATTATAGATATTCTTCAAAAATTAGGCATGTAGGTTCATATATAGAAATCCATCTTGTATCAACATATTTTAATAATTTTTTACCATTGGTCACTCTTATTTCAAATTTTTAGAAATCAAAATATTTTTGGACTGCTTGACATATAAACATGTAAGTACAAATGAGCTCTTCCATTTTTGCAACATTAGTAAATTTGTTAACTATTTTGTATGCAAGATTCATCTTATGATCTATGAATGAATTAGAATCATGTATGGGGAAACTGTTATTTGTAGTCAAACACACATACCATTTATATGCCCCTACATAATTGATGCACCATTAGCCCCAATACACTAGATTTATAGCTATTTCATAATCATATATCTCAAATTTATCTTTCAAATTAGATACAACCAATTTGTGAAGATTTTTAACATTACAATTTTCTACCATTTTATGAAATATTATTATATGAGGTTTCCTTGAATAGTTCTCAAAAGTATAAACATGCATTCAAACCTAGGATATGTTGTCAATTGATGTGACCTCATCAATGGATAATGAGATAAATAGTGAATTGTGATTTTTTTTTAAATATTCCTTCTCAACCATTGTTAGACATTTTACCATTTCTCAAGCACTAATACCTAACCAATATGATTATGGAATATCAATAAATCCATTATGTTGAAATAAAATATTATAACTTAAATAAAATATAAATAGGTCTGTCCTTTTTGAGAATGTGGTATATAGAAGATAATTCTATATATTTGGCCTTTAGATGGGACTGTATAACTTTTCCAAATTGAGCTTCGATTGTTCCCCCTTTCTCAATAAGATGGTTTTGATATTTATTATCAATTTAATACTCACATGCATATCTTACATGCATGCATTCTTCTGCATTTTTCCACCTATGTGTTTTATTTATCTATCCATTTGGGTGATTTATTGTCACACATATTTTTCCTTGATGTTTCTCAATCATTTCCAACTTCAGTTGCATTTTATTTTCCTTTCCCAGTTTCCATCTACATATTGTACATTTGCATTTTGTTGGAGTATCATCAACATTTTTAGGTTGTACAAATTCAATGAAGGGAAATTTAATTACCCAATCCACCTTAAAGAACCTTCTAATTGTTCATCTACTTCTCTTCCTTCACAACTATTTTTGACTAGAGTTTTTAGCTAAATTTTGTGTTTGTTGACAACCAAAAATCTCATCTACCACTTGAGTGTCATGATCATTCTCATAAAAAACCAGAGGAACATCTTTGAGTGGTGGTATGTCATCATCAATATAATATTCAGGGGGTGACATGTTATTCTAATTAATTGTTTATTATGAGATACCATCACGATGAGTTGGGATTTATGCATGTAAAATTGTTTTTATATTATTAAAAAGTTAAAATTAAATTCAAGATAAACTAAAAATTTAATAAGTACCTATATTTTTAGTGCATTGTAGTTGTGTGGACTTTTTATTAGCTCTTTAAAATAAGATAATATGCTCAATTTTCCTAATAATTGGCCTATCCTTTTACCATTTCCACTAGATGCCATGATGAGCAAGGATATAATAGTTTAGTTTTGTCATTTGACTGTAGCATAGATGCTACCATTTAGTTTTACCATTTAGTTATAATTTGAATGCTATCATTTAGTTTTGTCATTTAGTTCCAACACCACTCTACAGTTTAGTTATAGCATCTAGTTCTACATTTTAGTGTTGTATTTTGGTTCTACCATTTGATGTTTCTATTTAGTTATACCATTTGCATCTTGAATGCTATAGTTTGGTGCTACCATTCGATTCTGCCATTTATAGTTTAAATTATACCATCCCATTTTAGCTTGCTACC
The DNA here is from genome assembly GCA_037957365.1 of Torreya grandis. Classification (NCBI taxonomy): domain Eukaryota; kingdom Viridiplantae; phylum Streptophyta; class Pinopsida; order Cupressales; family Taxaceae; genus Torreya; species Torreya grandis. Next base: position 557,596 of record JARHVA010005844.1, read on the forward strand.
TATTGGGTGATTGTTTGATATCATGGGGTGGTTACTAAAAATATATTTTGATGGTTACCCATGGTAGCCTCTGTGTGTGTGTGTGTGTGTGTGTGTGTGTGTGTGTGTGTGTGTGTGTGTGTGTGTGTGTGTGGTGAATTGAAGGGTAAAATAAAAGTTTTTGAAAAAAGTTAGTGATTTGACCCCCAAAATAATTTACATTTTAGGGTCGCTACATAGGTCTAGATCACCTAATATTTAAGAATGTAAACTATTTAAGGGGTCAGATCACTAACTTTTTACAAAAAATCTTATTTTACCCTTCAATTCACCACACACACACACACAGATATATATATATATATATATATATATATATATATATATATATATATATATATATATATATATATATATATATATATATATATATAATTTAAGAATTTAAATTATTTCAGGGGTTAGATCACTAACTTTTTACAAAAAATCTTATTTTACCCTTCAATTCACCACCCACCCACACACACACACGTGTGTGTGTGTGTGGGTGTGGTAAATTAAAGGGTAAAATTAAGATTTTTTTGTAAAAAATTAGCGACTTAACCCCCAAAATAATTTACATTCTTAAATTTTAGGTGATCTAGACCTATGTAGTGACCCTAAAAAATTACCAAAAATAAAATAAAAAAAATAGAATATTCATGAATTAATGAATATTCACCACTAAAATTTACCTTGATATGAGGTTATTTTCTTTGTAAGCCTAAGAAGTAGAAAATCTTGTAAACTATAAAACATAGTGGAAATGAGGAAGCATGGATTCACACTTACAAGAGTTTCCTTACATCGAGTTCCTCTACGTCATGTCTTATGTATCTCTCTTTGTGATTGATGTGTATGTTTCCTCTGATTACATATTTACATTCCTTGCAACTAAGATAATACATAAACATTTAAGAGAGCTCAAGATTGATCCCTATGACTAAAAATATTCACACTTGCCATTGCACCTCTATGTAATCATGTTTATTACAGTCATGTATAGAGTAGTAGTATGTTTAGTGTGTGGAGGTATTATTTTATGTGATGTATATGACAATATTAAGAGATGAATTACATATTAAAACATAATTTTAGGTGTCTTTATTTGACAAAGAACTTGAAAAGAACACCTTGAATTCAAATGGTCCATGTTAGTTAAACTTAATGTAGAATATGCACTTAGTTTATGGGTCATATAACCTAAATACATAATTAATTTCATGGTAGAAACATTTCTATTTGCACCATTATCAATCATAACACTATGTATATATTGGTGATAAAATTATGCTCAAATGAATAAGGAATGAAGATCTAAGTCATCATCCCTAATGTCACTATTATTAAAATTAATAGAAGGTATTTGAAACATAAAAGGTGTATTCCATACAAAATTACCAATAATCCCATCCAATGGATGCTCATAATGAGATGGAGGAGGATGAACATTATATGTCATTTTCACTTTTGAATATTTATTAAAATAGTCATGCAAAGTTGCTAAACATTTTATACTTGTGGTGGTCACTAAGTTATGAATCTAATTCCTTTGAAGCATCATCAAAAGTAATATTTTGGTCATATATAGGTCTTGGATCTTATTCTTCATGGTAAAACATCTATTCATAGAATATTTGAGGCCCTGGTGATAGTCAAAATAATAATTCACATCATACCCTTTAGGTATAGGTTTACTCATATCAACATCTATAGGATGAGTGATAGGTATGAGGTGACACTATACAAGTCATAGGAGCAATGAAGTAGGAGAATTAATTAATCATGTAAATTATCTATTGGTGAATTTGATAACACAAGTTGATTAGGATGTTGTCATACTACATTAACCATGGTTGTTGTCTCTTTCTTAGGCACAAGATGTTTGACCTTATAACTTAGTTTGATAGTAAAGTTGGTATTAGATGTAGATGTAGTCGGTGTGTTTTCTACATACTTAATTTTGTTAAATTAGATAAGTTTAATTTTAGTATCATAAACAATATGACATATGTCATTAAAATATTTAAGCTATACTAATTTCACATTGGGTTCACCAAATGTTTAACCCTAAAATTTAGATATGGGAAATTTAGGGTTAAAGAGGTAAAGAAATACGAGGGCATAACTATGGTAAACTATCTCTAAAGTAGGCCAATTATTTTCAAAATTTAGATAAACATATACTAAATTGACTATGCTAATATATGTTAAAAATATAAAGTACATCTATGTTAGATATTAAAATGATAATGAAAATAATATAGTTAGCTAGTTATGATGTTAAAACCAATCTAGGTCTCGAATAAAAAATAGATTGGATATAGATTCTGGATTAGTTGCCTAATTTTATAAATTTTATATATGTAGGTGAGAACACTTTCATCAACCCAGGATGGTTACATCGAAGCTACTATCTCACTCAAATGTAGGTGTCTAGTATAGAATACTTACTCAAACTAAATGTGACCACATGAATGCTTTTAGTTTCTATGTCACCTTCATTTTAGTGTCTTCAAATCTGAGTCATGTATTTTGGTCCTTGTCAAATGAGAAAACCTTTGTTCTTCATATTTATAATGGATATGGGAAAAATAGGTTAGTAGGAACATGGTGTAGATCTTCCCAAAATAACCCACTATCAATGAGTGCTACCTACATAGACAATATTCCAAAGAGGGCCTCAGACTTATGTTATTTTCCCATAAATGTTTTATTATGTGTGGATCATGTAATGTGTGATAAATAAGTGCAATAATTACCTAGCTTGTAACTTGGAAAATGTGTCCCATTGAATACTTCTTTAGTACTTTAGATTTGTAGATGAAATATGGAAAAGAATTGTATTAGCTAGATAACTACAAGAGGTTCTTATTTATACTTAAATAAGTGAGATTTAATATCCTAATCTATAGGTGATTAAGCTTCATAATATAGCTAATCGCACATAGGAAATATCACACTTAACTAGCTATGTTATATGTCAATCAAAGGTGTAACTGCATCATGTGACATTTATTACATATAGGCTAGGATAAAATAATTATTCTAACACTCCCCCCTTAATTAATCATAGCCTATAGAGAATAAGAGAGAGAATTTTTGAATGAATCAAACTTATCATGAGCAAGTGACTTTGTGAATACATCTACACACTAATCTTGAGTGGGGTAATATTGAAGCTATATGTTATGTTATTGAACATGTTCACATGTAAAATGAATCTAAACCTCTATGTGCTTGGTTCTCTCATGAAACATTGGATTGTGAGAAAGATGTAGAACACCATGATTATCATAATATAGAACTATATATTGAGTCTATAGAAATTCAAGTCCTAAAATAAGGATTTGTAGCCATATCACTTCATAAACAACTCGTATATCATGATATTATGCCTCTATAGAAGATTTAGAAACAAAATTCTGATTCTTAATTTCCCATGAAATTAGACCAGATCCTAGAAGTAACACAAATCCAGAAGTGAATTTCCTGTCATCAATATAATATACATGATCTACATCTATGTATCCTATCAAGATTATCTTATCATTCTTCTTTTACTCTAGGCCATACTCAACTATACCTCTAATGCATCTCAATACCTACTTTGCTGCTTTTCAATAAGTCACCTTTGGTTCATACATGAAATGATAAAGATATATATGAAAGCATAGGTAATATTTGGCCTAGTATATTTCAAGTAAATGATACTCCCAATCAACTATAGATAGAGAGTTACATTTACTTTTGGTGATAGATTTTTATGAGACAACTAAACTCTTCTCTCCATAGGTATTGCAATGGGTTTGCAGTCCATCATCCTAAATTGATCGAGAAATGTCCTATTATAATTCATTTATGAAACAAAAATGTGATGTTCCTTATGTCATACCTCAAAACTAAGACAATAGTGTAGTATCCAAATATATGTCATATCGAATGATCACTTGAGATCATTCTTTGTTGCATTGATCTTCACTATCCTTTTAATACATACTAGATCACTGCCATAAATAATCATAGTAAAAGCCTCACCCCATGTTTTTTGAGTTATAGGTTTGGATAATATGGACTCATTTTGAATCCATATTGTATGATATGTTCATCAATATTGATGTACCAAGCTCAAGGAGCTTGTTTTATCCCATACAAAGTCTTGATAAGCCTAAAAACCTTATGTTCTTGATCAAGTACCACAAATCCTTTAGGTTGGTTAATGTATACATCCTCTTGTAAATATCCATTGAGAAAGTTACCTTTTATGTATATTTTATGGACTTTCTATCCAAACTATGCAACCATAGCAAAAACCATTCTTATAGTCTTCATCTTAGTTATGGAAGCAAAAGTCTCTTTATAGTCAATGTTTTCTTTATGAGCATTCCCTCTTATAAAAGGCCTTGCCCTATACATATAAATAATACTATATACTTTGTACTTATTCTTAAATACCCACTTTCACCAACTAAGATTCTTCCTTGGTGAAATATCAATAAACTACCAAGTGTTATTCTTTATCAGTGACTGATATTCTACATCCATAATATCTTTCCAAGGTCTAGACTATAGGGATTCTATTGCTATTGAGGGCTCATATGTTTATTTAAAAATAATTATAAGGGCCATATTAACCTCTTTTCAATCCATGCTTTGAGTCCTTAGTCTTGAGATGCATGTATCTAGTACTCCATTCAAGGTATCATCTTGTATAGTACTTGTATACCACTTAGGCATACAACTATAGGTGGTGGTGGTGGAAGTCCTATTTGACTATCTTCCTTTTCACCATCACTATTTAAAAATATTACATGACTTTTTTCCTTTATCATTTACCTATGTATAAGGTGGATTAATTTCACTCTTTTCATCAAACACTACATCTCTATTGATTAGTACCTTCTTTATTTCTGGATTCTGGATCAAGGAGATTGTATGCTTTTTATTGTACACTGTATCCCACAAAAATACATTATTTTGTTTTTTATATAACTTCTTTCTTTTCTTCATAAGAACATTCATGTATGCCTTGCAACTAAAAACATGAAGATGAGTGACCTTTGGTTTATTAAATGTCCAAGCTTTATGTGGTGTGATACCCTTTAGTGGGTGACCTATTCAACAAGTAAACTATAATGTGACAAGATTATAGCTAATATGTATTAGGAAACTTTACATCTTCAACCATGTGAAACATTTTCACAATGACTTTGTTACACCATTCTACAACTCCATTCTGCTGAGGTGAATATGGAGCTACTAATTGCTGACTGAATCCATTCACATTAAGATAGGCTAAGAATTATTTACTAGTGTATTCCCCCACCCCCCCCCCCCCCCCCATGATATAAGTAGAGGTCTTGATTTCCCTACTAGTTTCATTTTCAATTGTGGCCTTGAATTCTTTGAAGACTTGAAAATATTGATATTTAGTCTTCACTAAATATACCCACATTTTCTAAGTGATCATCAACAAAAATTTGAAATTATTTATACCCTCTGAGACTGGGAGTAAAATGTCCACATAGATCAGTGTGTATGAAGTCCAAATTACCAAGTGATTGATATTTAGTCTTTCCAAATTGATTTCTTCTTTATTTTCTAGCTAAGCAATTGGTACATATATCAGAAGATTTCATGAGTTTGGGAAGATCGTGAACCATATCTTGTTTTCTCAATTTAATCAAATAACCATAACTCAATTGTTTATATATTCTATGCCATAAATTTACTAGTTATATATCTTTAACCACAAGTGATTGATGATCATTTTAAACAAAATCAAGCTAAAACATTATACCAATGTTGGAAGCCTTGGCAATCACTTTGAATTGCCTAGACTTGTCTTTGATGTGGTAAAAATTTTGACCATTTTGGTGATCAAATTTAACCATGAGGTTGTTGTCAAGTAGCTGATTAATAAATAACATAATTTTTGTAAGTCTTGGCAAATAGAGAACATTTGAAATGTTGTAATTCATATTTCCAATTTGAAGTTTGATGTCACCAGTGCCTTGTAATGTATATGAGGTATCATCTCCAAGTGATACATTTCTCTTTGATTCTATTTTTTTCAATGTAGAAAACCATTATTTTCTCCCTGTCATGTGTTTGGTTGCTTATGAATCAACATACCAAATTACACTTGGATGATTGGTAGACTCATGTGTTTGACTAGATAAACCATATTCCTCATTTGAAGAATCATATTTTCAACAATATTTCCATGTTGTTTAGGCTTGGGATTTTTTTATTTCCACCTACTTTGTTGTTGTGGTTTAATATTTTTTATTTTTTGTGAATTGTAGGAAGAGGGATTCTTTCTTGATGAGCCCTTTTGAAATTTATTGTAACAATAATGGTTTAAGTCATGTCCTTGTCTTCCAAAAATTTGACATGCTCTATAAGAATGTGTTTTATTCCTTTGTTGGTTTTGTTGATTATTTTTATTTGGAGGTTATTTTATTCCTTACATGGGTTTCTTCCCCTTTTGATTTGATGTGATTTCATGCTCTTCATCTACTTCCTCTGAATTATGTAAAGCTTCCTCTTGTTGTAAAAAATTTGCCAACACTTCAAAGGTTAGTTTTTGTCCTATGGCATTCAAAGTGGTCACAAAGATCATGTATATGGGGGGTAGTGATCTAAGGACTATAGGGACCAAAGAATCATCTATCATTGGTTTGCCCAAAGATTTAAGGAAAGCTCACAAAGTTGCAACCATTCTAAAGAATGCCTTTACTTTTTTATCTAATTTGAGTTTGAGGGCATGTATTTGGATCTGAAGATGCAATATTTAATTATGATTCTTTACATTATATACTATTTTAAGATTATCCCAAGCATATTTTATAGTTGTAGCACTTCAGATATGAGGTTGTACCTTATCTAAAAATTCAAACATTATTATTAACTTACCCTTTTAATTAGCTTTGTAATATTTCTAGAGCTAATCAACATCTATTGCATATCGGACCCATGTGCCTTCTACAATTGACCAAATGTCTTCAAACTCTAGATGTGTTTGGACTTTTATTTTCCAAGCAACATATTTGTCATTGTGAAGTAATTATGTGTTAGGGAGGACGAAATGAGGTCTAAAACTAGACATCATAAAATTCAAGTTGCATATGACAAGTATGTTTTAAGTGAAGAAAAAAATGTGTTGAAATAGAAGTTACAAATTCACACACATAATGAAATGAATTCACACACAAGCATACAAAGGATGTCAGACTCTACCTAAAATATGTCCTAGAATGCAATGGAAAATTGAGGAATCTGGATGTCAATTTCAACCAAAACTACATTCAAGGAGTTTAAAACTTAACTTTCCTATTTCAAGACGATATGAGGGTGGTGAGAAAATAAAATTCCCCCCTTTTATAGTCTTTGTAATTACGGGGGAAAAATAGTTTGTCTTATCGAGCAAAGCAAAAGAGCCTCTTGGGCTTAGAAATTTCACTATTTTAAGGGGGGAAATGGCTTTTTGCCTTACAATATTCACTGTTGTCTTTCGATATGAATCAAGAAATTACACCAATGAATTTTACAAGATGATAGTTTTCAAAAATTTCAATGACAATCTTTTGTGGCAATAAATTATGTCAAATTTTGGAATCAACGCATTTCAGATCTACTACAGTGATCCTTCATCAAGAAAATTGTCGTGTGAGAACAACAAAACTTTTCCACTTAAAAACTAAAGAAAAAATGGCTGTTGAAAAAGGTTCCTAAAAAATAACAAAATGGTCATTACAATAAATTACTAAAAACCAAAAAATAGAGATAAGAAATATAAATAAAGCCAAAAATAATATCAGTTAAAATATTAATTCAATTTTTAATTTTAATTTTAATTTTAATTTAAACAAAGCCACAAATAAATGAAGTTACTTAAAATATTCATTTTTAACTTAATTTTGAATTTAATTTCAATTTTAATTCTATAATTTTAATATTTTTAATTTAAACCTATGTTTTTTTAAATATTATGTAAAATATAAACAATGTTAATTAAAATATCAATTCAATTATTATTTTTTATTTATTGATTGATTTATTTATATATTTTTTTCAATTATAAAAATGAATTTAATTAAAATATTCATTTTTAACTTAATTTAATTTTAATTTTAATTTTATAATTATAATATTTTATTTAAAAACTTATGTGGTTTAAATATTGCGTATTAAAAATAAAGACTTTAAAAAATAAAAATAATTAAATAAATAATAATATTAAAATAATAATAATTCTAACTAAGAGAAAAAAAATAAGACAAAACTACTAAAACATAACTACCTTTTAAAGAGAAAGGAGAGCAAACTATTCAGATTGTTTATAAACTACTGGTTTCCATGCATGGTTAATCTTTAGCCCTTCATCTCTATTCATATTATTAGGGTGTTTCAAGATTTTTAAGGCTTCTCTTATCTTTATCTTATGGTAATGAACTTAAACAACTAAAATTCTAGCATCCTCAATATTGATTGCATGTGTTGACTTGAATGAGTATTCTGCAAGGGTTGATTTATCCTTTCTTTCAAGACAAATATCAACAAAATGCTCTTTAATTCTAGTTTTTACTGACGTACCTATTTCCCCAATGCATAGAATCCCACAGGAGCAATCAACTCTATAAACCCCACTCCTAAGGTTTGGATCCAACTTGTCTTTGGCAGAACCTAACAACATGTGTAATTTATTGACATGGAAGAAAGTGGAGTGAATGTTTTGACAATTAATAATTTTAGCTATTTTATTAGAAATGTCTTCAACATAAAGTAGAAAAGCAATTGGTCCTTCAACCAATGACCTATTATCTTTGGTTCTATTAATGTTTTCTTTAACATGCTTAATAGCATTAGATATTTGTTTACCTTAGTATCCATTTAACTTTAAAATTTTGTTAAGATGCTTGATTTCAGGATTGATGTTCTCCTCATCACAAATTTTATAAGCTCTAGTGATTAGAGTTTTTAAGACCCCTACTTTCTGAGTAGGATGATGATGGGAGGAGGCATGTAGGTAAACGTATGTATGCATTCCTTTTCTATAGACCTTACTAGCTAATAAACCATCCTCTTTATTGATCAAGAGGACATTTAAAAAATGTAGTTAGTGATCTATCTCAATCTCTTTAGTGAATTTTATGCTAAGAAATATATTTTTAAGGTGGGAATGAAAATCTTCTAATTTATCTAATCCATATTGTCAACATACGCTTGTTTCATCCAAATATATTTTCCACCATTTAGGTTTTAATGGAAATGAGTGAAGAGTAGAATCTTCAAATTTCTCCATAAAGAGGTTGGCAACCACATGGGAAAGAGGAGAGCCTATTTTTATGCCTTCACATTATTCATATGATACCTTTAAAAGATAAAAAAGTAGAGTTCAAACATAAAGCAATAAGATCAGTTGTTTCTAAGTTTGTGAGATTACGAACCACTTCCATCGCTTCAACGATAGGAACCTTAGTAAAGAGAGACAACACATCAAAACTAACTAAAAAATATATTTCACCTGATTTTTAATAAAATTAACTCCTCCCACTCTTGGTTAATTATATTATTTTGATAATATATAATTATACAATAAATATATTTAGACTTTTTTTTAAATAGAATTAAAATAATGCTCAAACATTATAGGAGGAATGGAGCATTATGGATACCAAATGAATGATCTAGATGCTCAGATTTGTTGTGGATGTTTTTTCCTTGAGAATAGAATTGCTCAGATATGGATGATGTTATTTCTTTTGTATGGTTTAGGTGACAATAAGGAGGATTTGTTGATAGGCTGTAGATCAATGGAGGCTACAATTTTTTCTGTTGGTTGTTGATTAGCATCATGGAAAGGGAGATGAAATAGCTTGATTTTAGTTGAATCAATTTATCAAAGATTTATTTGAAACAAATATGGCATCCTTGAATCTCTTCAAGGCTAGATGACCTCAACCACTTCTAATATGGTACTTATGTTGGCTTGTAATGTCTTTAAATAGTCAATATGGTAAGAAGGTCAATCTATACTTGGAACTCCCTTGGGCACCTGATAGGGGAATGGATTGATATATAGCAATTGTCCTTTCTGAATTCCAAGATATCCTATTGAAAATCTATTTAAATAAACTACCAATACATATATCTTGGATCCAAAATATGTGTGAGGTAAACACAAAATTATAGATCAAATTATATGCTTGAATATGGAATATTGAGTCCACTTGTGTGAGATGTTTGAAAATAATTAAAATTTTAATAATCAAACCCTAATTATAATGGAAAAATCAAGTGGTATATTTACCAAATAGATATGCAAAAATTGCCAAAAGATTTGCAAAGCAAACCAAGAATTTGGTTACATGATAACTTTTTCCTTCCTTAATTTGTCAGAGTTCCAACATGGGATGAAAAAAAATGGAGTAGGATGTTGCTATCAAGGATAGCACAAACTTATCTCTTGATATCTACCTTATCTCCACCACTTTGAAGCCTCTTTAGGATTACTTGCTCTGATACCAAATGAAAGATGAAAATGAATTGCATTAGCTAGAGCACTAAAAGAGGTGCTTATTTATACATCAACAAGTGAGATTAAATCTCCTAATTTATAGGTGATTAAGCCTCACAATGTAACTAATCACATATATTAAATATTATACTTAACTCACGTATAATGTATGTCAATCAAAGGTGTAACTATACCATGTGACATTTATTACATATAGGCTAGGATAAATTAATTATTCTAATAGTAGATGTGTTATCCCTATGAATGGTATATAAATAAGATAAAATAGGGAAGCTTCACTCACTTGAGTGTTTGACTGAGTGATTTTTAGTTTATTCTAGGTTGCCTTCTTATTAGTTGATAAATTTTTAGGTGAGGAATGTATGAGTTTTGATATTATATTTATACCAATCCCTTTTGAGAGTATATTGTATAAAATCACTTAGGCTAGCCATAGTAATATGTTTAATTTGTAAATTGGATGCTTTTAGTGAACTAGACACTTGCATCAATATAGGTGTCTAACTAGGATGCAAGTGTCTAGGTAGTTGGAAAATAGGTGTACATCCATAACTTATAGAGATAGAAAATAATTAAGTTTATAGCATTCTCATAAAGATAGAAAGGTTTGGGTCATTATAATGACATTGGTCAAACATAAAGATAAGCAATAACCTTGCCCTTTCTTGAGTCCAACTTTAGTGATTTTTTGGTGATTGACCTATATCCAATATCATGTTACAATATATAATAAATATATATAATATGAAATTGAAAACATTAAAATGATTGAAATTGAAAGAGAGCAATGTTTAAGAGTATACATGGTTACTAATGCAACTACTTTCATTTGAAATTTTATTTTAAAATATATATAATTATGAATCATTAGAGTTGAGATTAGGAAAAATACAAAATATAGAAAGTGCATATATCTAAATAAATAGAGAGATCAAAAGACACATGCCCCAAACCTTAGAAAAAAGTTGAGTTTCCACCCGACAGTTAAGATTATCTCATTTTTCAACCCACTCATGTTTATAACTTGGTGAGTGTGAGTGAACCAGGTCAACTCACACTAAAAAAATAGTGAGTTTATATGATGTAATTAATTCAAACATATAAATATCAAAATATTGAGTGATTTAATCACCTCAAATATACCAAAAATTAAACTAACTACTATAGTAGTTTAGATCAATAATTTGTGTACAAGTCCAACATGGTGGGTGATGACAGTTCCTAAAAGTACTTGGAATATGAAACTAATTTGATTTTACAAAATTATGTTAACATTGGATAACATATGCACTTTAGATACGTATCATGCTAAAACTATGTATAAAAATAGTACCAATATATATAACTCTACCAAAAATGTGTATTTGAATCATATAATTGTGAAATTTGGCCAATTTGAAACTAAGTCTAGAAACATTCCCCCACTATAATCTAAAACTAAAAACTAGTGTAAGTTTGGAGAACATGTTTCCAATACATTACCCCAATTCAATCTAAATCTGAAAACTATTGTATGTGCAACAAACATATTTATAAAACATGCCCCCATTACAATCTAAATTTGAGAGCTATCATAAGTATAGATAACATGTTTCCAAAACATGCCTCAACTACAATCTAAAACTAGATACTGGTGTAATAGTGGAGAACATGTTTCCAAAACATTCCCCTACTGTATATCTAAATCTGAAAAATTAGTGGAAGTGTGGATAATATGTTTCCAAAACATGGCCCATTGAATCTAAAATTTTGATAAATGTAGAGATAACATTTTTGAAACATACCCCCACTGTAATCTAAATATGTGAAGTAATTTCAAGGTCATGCCTCTATAGCATTCCCCCACTAATATGCCCCTTTTTATACTATGGGAAAGGAGTAACTAGTAGTTGCCTTAACTCAAATGGATAAGATAATCATGTAAAATATGAATGTACTATGTAGCATATAGAGGGATCATGTTTAGGTATATATATCAATGAGACATGAATAATGTGATCACACCAAGTCCTAATATGCAAGATGTAGACCATGGAAATGTCTAGATAGTAATATTATAATCTCAATTATCAATCAATCACACACACAATAACACTAAAACAAATCAAAATAAAATGGTCTAAGGACATCTTAAAGAATGGGCATGTTCAAATGTCACACATTTGAAGGGACATGACTTAGTCAATTATCCACAAAATAATAAATGACACATTCAAATGTCAACATAAAATAAATAATGACATATTTAAATTTCTTAGAGGCAACCAAAGGCATGGGGATTGAGAATAATGGATCATATTTAAATTCTAAGAAAAAAAGAGATAGTGGCAAGGCAAGACACTAAAGGAAGTGCATAAATGAAAGAATAAGAAACCAACGTAAACATAACATACTAGTTCATGAATCATATGTGTTAGCAAATAATTTTAAGTGTATAACATATCAAGTATACTCTGAAGAGGGCCTTAGACATATGTAGTTCTTCCCTACATGTTGGCTTGTGTGTGGATCATGTGAAATGTGTGATAAGTAAGTACAATAATGACCTAGCTTGTAACTTATAAAATATGGTTCATGGAATGATCCTTCAGTAATTTAGACCTTTATATTTTTTCCCTATGAATAATTTATAAATAGGATAAAGTAGGTAGCATATACACACTTGAATACGTGATTAAAAACTTTTTAGTTTATTCTAGGTTGTCTTTTGAGTAAGTAGTTATTTTATAGGTAAGGAATGAATTAGGGTTGAAATTTTATTTTACTAATATTTTTGGAGAATATCTAATATCTAAGTACTTAGGATGACCATAGGAATACATTTTATTTGTAAATAGGACTACTTTAAGCCACTTGACACTTGTATTAGGATAGGAAACTTGTATCGATGTATGTATCTAACTTGGTTTCAAGTGTCTAGGTAGTTGGAAAATAGGTGAAAGTCTAGAACTTGTAAATATGGAAGAAAAGTAAGTTTTCAACATTCTAGGTAAGACATGAGGCTTGGGTCATCAGGATGACATAATTCAGATAAAGAGATAATAAATTTGGCATAGATAAATAGTGTATGTGAACCATTTAAAAGTGGAAAAGGACTAAAAAGTGAAGGTACATCCATGATATGTATTTTATAAGTGTAAAATACCGAGGTTTTATATAATTCAACAATAGCTTCTACATTAGCCCATTTAATCTAGTAATGAAATTGCTAGTTTAAGGGAAAAGGAATATGTACCTGGGTGTGTATATCACACCTTGCCTTTGTTTGAGTCAAATGTGAGTGCTTTGATAGTGACTAACCTAAAAATAACATCATGTTACAATATATAATAAGTTCATATAATCTAAAATTGAAATCATTTAAATAATTGGAATTAAAATATATCATTTTTAGGAGTACACATGTATTGATGCAATCACCCTACCTTTGGTCAATTTGATTTGAGATATATATCATTATGAATCAATGAAAATGATCTTATTTAAAAATATAAAATCTTGAAAGTGATTATATCTATAGATATAAAGAGTGATTAGAGGACACATGCTCCAAACCTTGGAGAAAATATGAGTTACCCCCTGGTAGTTGAGATTAACTCAATTATACAACACAATCATACTTATAACTTGGTGATTGTGACTGAACCAAGTCAAATCACACTATAAAATTGGTGAGGTTGGATGATGTGATTAATCCCAACCTCTAAAATTGGAAATATTGACTGATTTAATCACCTCAACTATACCAAAAGTGAGCCAACTATTTTAATAGATTGACTCAATATAGTCCATAAAAGTCCAAGTTGGTGGGTGATGAAAGTACCTAAAAGTTTTTGAAATTTGGGCCTGATTTGATTTTTAAAAATTAAGCACACATTGAAAAGGATATGCACCTTTGATATTTCTCATTTTAAAAATTTGCATAACAATGGTACCAATGTATATAAATCTACCCAAATGTGTATTTGAATCATATAATTATACAATTTGGGAAATTTGAATTTGTGTAAGTGTGGAAAACATGTTTCCAAAACATGCCCTGCCATAATCTAAAAACTAAAAAGTGGTGTAAGTTTGTATAACATGTTTCCAAAACATACACCCAAAGTAATTCAAATCTTAGAAATGGTACAAGTGTGAATAACATGTTTCCAAAACTTTCCCCCATTTTAATATGAATTTGAGAGCTGATGTAAGTTCTAATGTGGAGGACATCTTTCCAAAACATGCCTCCATTATAATCTAAGTATGTTGAATATTGAATCAATGTGGAGAACCTAATTCCAAAATGTGCTCCCAATGAATCTGAAACTATGACAAATGTGGAGAACATGTTTTCAAAAAATGCCCCTACTATAATCTAAATTTGTGATGCAATATGTAGGTCATTCCTCTATGTCATTTCCCCACTAATATGCCTTCCTTTGAGGAGAGGGAAAGTATGAACTAGTAGTTACCTTACCTCAAAATTATAATATAACCATGTAGTCTATGAATGTACTATGCATCATATATATAAAACATGTTTAGGTAGATATATCATTGAAGCACAATGAATGTGATCACACCATGTCTTGAGATGCATGATGTAGATCATGGTAATGTCTAGATAGTAACAATACAAGTTCAACAATAAATCAAGCACACACATAAGAGCACTCAAAATAAAATCAAATTACAATGGTCCAAGGATACCTCAAGCAAGGGATATGACTTTATCAAATTTCCACAAACTAAGAAATGACACATTTAAATGTCAACATACAAAACTGACATATTAAAATGTCAAAGAGGTAAACAAAGGAACATGGGATATAAACAATGGAGCATATTCAAATGTTCAAACAATAAAGTCAATAGAAATTCAATACACTCAATGAAGTGTATGAATGAAGGCATAATCAACTAGCATAAACATATCATACTAGTATATGGATCATATGTGTTAGCAAAATATGTTAAGTACATAACATATAAAGTATATTATGAAATATATAAGCATGGATAAAGGCATGTGTAAGTATATAAGATCAAACATGATAATGGAAAATGATCATATAATTATATAACCTAGATGTATCATGGTCAAATATGCATATAACCCCAATGTCCACATGACATGAGTAGAGGGAAGGCCCAACATCAAAAAGTGCATAGAGAATATATCTATGTATGCTTTAATCAAACTAGAATGATGTTAAAAAAACATGTGTATATATAAAATATTGATATGATGTCCAATAAAATGGAACTAACAACATATATTCCAAGGAGATAATAGAACATGTAGATGTTGAACGTTTTTTTTTTTTTTTGGTATTTTTGGAATATTTTAAACTAGAGAGGATAACCTATAATTTCATCCAATGGATTCTCATATGTATCTCCTCACCATAAACATGGTGTCATAAATTAGGATCACTTCCAAGGAGAATACAACTAAGAAGGTATTAACCACATATGTAGGACCCACCTATAAAAGTAAGTTAATCTCACCAAGAACCTTTTCAGATGTCCCATCAAATACCCTAACTGATCTAGTCAAAGGATGTAAATAATGATTTGTATAACCCAAATACATAATTAATGTTAAGATAAAAACATTCTCTCTTGCACCATTATCAATCATAACACTATGTATAGGTTGGTGATTAAGGTATGCTTTAATGAATAAAAAAATAAGATTTGAGTCAGCATCCCTAATCTTACTCTCATCAAAATTAATAGAAGGTATCCAAAGCATATGAGGTATATGTTGTACATAGATACCAATCATACTATCCAATGGGTGTTCATAATGACATAGATGAGGATGCACATTATATGCCATTATACTCATGAATCTTTCTTAGATTAATTTTACAAAGGATTGTTAAATATATTCTATCCTTTGGTGATCATCAAGTTGTGAACATGATTCCTTGGAGGATCATCAAATGTAATATTTTTATCATCTATGAGGCAAAACACCATGATTTAGTGGACACATACTGTTGATATACCCCAAAGACTCCTCTATCAATGAGCATTGATAGCTAATACTTTGAAGAGGGCCTTAGACTTATGTATTTATTCACTATGTATTGGCTTGTGTGGATCATTTAATGTGTGATAAGTAAGTATAATAGTGACCTGACTTGTAACTTGAAAAATGTGGCTCATGAAATGATTTTTATTACTTTAGACTTGTAGATGTATTCTCCCTATGACTAATATGGAAATATGATAATATAGGGAACATTTTATCAATTTAATGCTTGATTTAGTGATTTTTGGTCTATGATAGGTTGCCTTGTGAGTAGGTAATAAGTTATCGGGTGAGGAATGAATGAGGGTTGATATTATATTTATACCAATCCCTTTTGATAATATATCACATAAAATCACTTAGTTTGACCATAGTAATACATTTAATTTTTGAATTAGATGACTTTAGGGCACTAGACACTTGCATCAAAATAGGAAACTTGTGACAATGTAGACATATGACTAGGACACAAGTGATTAGGTAGTTATAAAATAGGTGTAGGTCTAGAACTTACAAAGATAAAATATAATCAATTTTATAGCATTATAGGTAAGATAGAAGGTATAAGTCATCAATATAACATTTGTACAACTAAGAGATAAGTAATTAGGCATAAATAAATAGTGTGTAGGATCCTTCTAGCAGTGGGAAGGGTATATAATATAAAGTTACATCCATGATATGTATTTTACAAGTGTACAAGACTAAGATGTTATTAGATTTAGAGATAGTGTCTACATAGAAAAGAGTGAAATGTGTTAGTACCTGAGTATTGTGGTTTTTTGTCTAAATTTTCTAGACCTAAAATAAGATCACCATTTGTAAATGCATCTAAAAGTGAAAATGTGTATGTTTTTTAACTCACTCAATACACTTGTGAGGCATATTTGATAATAAAAATTAGATATATAAGGTATCCAAAGCATATGAGGTATATGTTGCACATAGATACCAATAATACCATCCAATGGGTGTTCATAATGACATGGATGAGGATGCACATTATATGCCATTATACTCATGAATATTTCTTAGATTAATTTTACAAAGGATTGTTAAATATATTCTATCCTTTGGTGATCATCAAGTTGTGAACATGATTCCTTTGGAGGATCATCAAATGTAATATTTTGATCATCTATGAGGCAAAACACCATGATTTAGTGGACACATAGTGGTGATATACCCCAAAAACCCCTTTATTAATGAGCATTGATAGCTAATACTGTGAAGAGGGCCTTAGACTTATGTATTTATCCACTATGTATTGGTTTGTGTGGATCACATAATGTGTGATAAGTATAACAGTGACCTAACTTGTAACTTGAAAAATGTAGCTCACGAAATGATTTTTAGTACTTTAGACTTGTAGATGTATTCTCCCTATGACTAATATGGAAATAGGATAAAATAAGGAACATTTTATCAATTAAAAGATTGATTGAGTGATTTTTGGTCTATGATAGGTTGCCTTGTGAGTAGGTAACAAGTTATCAGGTGAGGAATGAATGAGGGTTGATATTATATTTATACCAATCCCTTTTGATAATATATCACATAAAATCACTTAGGTTGACCATAGTAATACATTTCATTTTTGAATTAGATGACTTTAGGGCACTAGACACTTGCATAAAAATAGGAAACTTGTGACAATGTAGACATATGACTAAGAAACAAGTGATCAGGAAGTTATAAAATAGGTGTAGGTCTAGAACTTACAAAGATAAAATATAATCAATATTATAGCATTATAGGTAAGATAGAAGGTATAAGTCATCAGTATAACATTTTTATGACTAAGAGATAAGCAATTAGGCATAAATAAATAGTGTGTAGGATCCTTCTAGCAGTGGGAAGGGTATATAATCTAAAGTTACATCCATGATATGTATTTTACAAGTGTACAAGACTAAGATGTTATTAAATTTAGAGATAGTGTCTACATAGAAAAGAGTGAAATGTGTTAGTATTTGAGTATTATGGTTTTTTGTGTAAATTTTCTAGACCTAAAATAATATCACCATTTGTAAATGCATCTAAAATTGAAAATGTGTATGTTTTTTAACTCGCTCAATTACACTTGTGAGGCATATTTGATAATAAAAACTAGATATAGAAGGTATCCAAAGCATATGAGGTATATGTTACACATAGATACCAATTATACCATCCAATGGGTGTTCATAATGACATGGATGAGGATGCACATTATATGCCATTATACTCATGAATCTTTCTTAGATTAATTTTACAAAGGATTGTTAAATATATTCTAGCCTTTAGTGATCATCAAGTTGTGAACATGATTCCTTTGGAGGATCATCAAATGTAATATTTTGATCATCTATGAGGCAAAAAACCATGATTCAGTGGACACATAGTGTTGATATACCCCAAAGACCCCTCTATCAATGAGCATAGATAGCTAATACTTTGAAGAGGGCCTTAGACGTATGTATTTATCCACTATGTATTGGTTTGTGTGGATCATTTAATGTGTGATAAGTAAGTATAACAGTGGCCTAACTTGTAACTTGAAAAATGTAGCTCATGAAATGATTTTTAGTACTTTAGACTTGTATATGTATTCTCCCTATGACTAATATGGAAATAAGATAAAATAGGGAACATTTTATCAATTGAATACTTGATTTAGTGATTTTTGGTCTATGATAGGTTGCCTTGTGAGTAGGTAATAAGTTATCGGGTGAGGAATGAATGAGGGTTGATATTATATTTATACCAATCCCTTTTGATAATATATCACATAAAATCACTTAGGTTGACCATAGTAATACATTTCATTTTTGAATTAGATGACTTTAGGGCACTGGACACTTGCATCAAAATAGGAAACTTGTGACAATGTAGACATATGACTAGGACACAAGTGATTAGGTAGTTATAAAATAGGTGCAGGTCTAGAACATACAAAGATAAAATATAATCAATTTTATAACATTATAGATAAGATAGAAGGTATAAGTCATCAGTATAACATTTGTACGACTAAGAGATAAGTAATTAGGCATAAATAAATAGTGTGTAGGATCCTTCTAGTAGTGGGAAGGGTATATATTCTAAATTTACATCCATGATATGTATTTTACAAGTGTACAAGACTAAGATGTTATTTAATTTAGAGATAGTGTCTACATAGAAAATAGTGAAATGTGTTAGTACCTGAGTATTATGGTTTTTTATCTAAATTTTTTGGACCTAAAATAAGATCACCATTTGTAAATGCATCTAAAAGTGAAAATGTGTATGTTTTTTAACTCACTCAATTACACTTGTGAGGCATATTTGATAATAAAAATTAGATATAGATAATTATTTCATGTATTGAAGCAAAAATAAACTAACGTAAATGAACTATACATGTCTTGGATAGGTCCTAATTTTTAGAATTTTATAATTATTCTTTTTTAAAAATATATATAACTTAAATAGCAATGTACTAAGAAATAAATATTTTAAGATCCTCGCAATCAATGTCCTATATCTAACATAAGAATGATGACCTATCATGAATGGAAAGTATCATGCCAATGTGACATATCTGATCTCAACTAAAAATCAAAATTGATTTGGCTCTGTAACATAAATATCATTGTCATCATAATAATATGAAGTATCATGTATATGTTTTTTATTATTTTAAACTCTATGACTCTTCCAAACCCATCATGGAATATAATAACTTTGTATTGGTGTTATTTTTGGAACACTCTTAACTGCCTACAATACCAATCAAGGTTGTGATGGAATACAAAGTGGCTCTCTAGAATCTATGGAATTTTTTTTATTAAGTGTATTTTTAATGATAGGTCTTATTTTGAATTAAACACTTTATTTTTATCTCTATGAATAGGTTTAAGGTTTCTAAAATAATAGCTATTGTGTATGAATGATAACCTTTAGTTGGATGGGTAATTCATATGGAATACCATGAACTATGATAAATTAATTAATAAAATTGTATTTCAAACATATATGTGCTATATAAGGTACTAAAAAATTACTAATTAAAGGGATGTCCCAATAATATATCAAAAACTCGTACACTAGATACTAATATAAACATGGTGGCCACATGTGGTGGACTAATCTATAAATGTAATGTGATCTCACCAATATAATCCTAAATATGCCTATTGAATCCATTAATTAATTTTTTCAAAGAAAATATATTCTTATCCATGTATCCAGGATGTGAAATAAGTGTGATATTACATATATTCACACTTGAACCACTTTAAAACTTATCATTGTATAGGCTATGATCAATGTAGGCTTGAATGAACAAAGAGTGAAAATTAAAATCGTCATATACTATCTCATGATATAAAAATGTAATAAGTTGTATAGATGTCACTAAAACATGATATGTAACAATAACACCATTCAATGTATGTTGTTATTGTATTTGAGGATGATAATAAACTGGTGGAGGATATGAATTATATGTGTAATGCACTTCTAATTTATTTGTGGTGTCTTGATTAGTATGCTTATGGAAAGGTTTAGTGAATATATTCATTGTTAAACTCTCACTTGGTTGTGTATTTATGTTATTGGTATATATTCCTGCATTAATGATGTTATGATCTATTAAATCATGTATCTTATGTCTCAAACTAATGC
Source organism: Torreya grandis (assembly GCA_037957365.1). Classification (NCBI taxonomy): domain Eukaryota; kingdom Viridiplantae; phylum Streptophyta; class Pinopsida; order Cupressales; family Taxaceae; genus Torreya; species Torreya grandis. Next base: position 578,835 of record JARHVA010005844.1, read on the forward strand.
ATATATTGGTAGTATGCCCTAGTGCTCTATGAAAATAACAAAAGTCATGATGGTCAATTCCTTTTGGAATATGTATACTCACATCAAAAAAATTAATTAGAGGAATAAATATAATTTAAAATTCCAATAAATTTTGTAACACCTTATAGGGAGCTTCTATCAAGTTGGTAAATTGTCTCCTTGGAAGAGATAATAACACAATAGATAAGTAGGTTATGAAACTAGATTTACTATTATCTTTGGATCACTCTTATTTTCATTTCACCTTATATGGTGTATTATTATGATTATATGTATTATAATTATAAACTAGGTTAATCACATATTTGATCTTATTAATTTCAAATATTTTGATCTCTCTTTCTTTAACTATGTGAAATAAATCATCAAATGAAAGAAAATTATTAAAAATAATATATTCATTTAGAGGTGAAAGCAATATATGTTTTAATATATCTTAAAACTTCATATCTACCATATGATTAATCATATTGAATAACATGGTCTTATACCATAATGCATAACTTGCAATAGGATCGTCGTATTCTTGTTTGAGATTAACAATATGAACATATGAAACCTTCTTGGTTATGTGCATGTAAAACTGTGCAAGGACTAAATATGTGAAATTGTTGAATTATTAAAATAACTAGTATGGTAAACCTTAACACCATCTAGATAATAATCTCTTAAAATTTTAGGAAACAACTTGGTGAAAAACCTATCATTGGATGCATAATCTAAACATGCTACATGAAATGCTCTTAAATTTTTCTTGTGGTCACCTTTTCCATCATGTTAGGTGCCACAAAACCATTTGGTAAAGGATATAATTAAATCTATTAAGCCAATATATTATTCAATAAATTCTATGAGTCAAGTGTCTTATTAAGTTTCACATCACTTTGTTTCATTTGTAACACCTTAGTTTGTAGATCTAAAACAATCTACGTAAGAGATGTGAGTCATGAATAAAATTTGTGTTAACCAAATATAGTGTAACAAGTAACTGACTAGGTATTGGCATATTGATATACTAAAACCCTTGGGTTGAACCCATAGTATATTTTGATATAAAATTTGTATCTACTGATGCAAATAACATAAATTAACCCATAGTAAAGGAAGTCTCAGATGACTTGCCTTTAGATGATTTATGTATTTCCTATCTAAAACTTTTTAAACCACATCTTATAGATTTAGATTCTTTGAAAGATATCCTTTTAATTTTTTTTTTTTTTTTTTTTGTATCATTAAATCTATTAATTGATTATGCCATTGTGTTATTATCAACTAAATACTAAAAAATATTCAACTTGAGTACCACCTAGTCTTTTACTACTTCTAAAATAGGTACAAACAACTTTATTGTATTGTATCAAATGTGCAATATAAACTTGAAAAAATGGATTTTATTAAATAATTTAGCAAATTTGAAAACCTTAATATAGAAATTAGCAATAATAAAAAGCTTGAAACAAATCTTAGTAACATGAATAGTAAGGGTTTTTCAATATTCAACAATAAATGGATCCACCTATATATTTGATAAAAAAATAGGGGATTAAAAGAGGTTAATCTGATTAATAAAAACAATCATATAAATCAAAATTCATAAAATACAAAATTATCAGACATTATTAATTTGTAAACCTACTATGTTTGAAATGTGATAAAATAGGACTTAAGTAAAATAAATAACATAAACTAAATTAAGGTTTGTATCACTATAAAAATGACTATGAAATTGACTATTAGACTATGTGAGGTTGATGTGAATTAGGAGCATGACTCTATTTTATTATAGTTCAAGCCTAGACTATTTAGACTAGGTTGGCCTACATTTGTGTCTATTGGGCATGCCAACATCCATTATGTTTTCCCCCTTTACAAAGACTCAGATAGGTCTGCCTTCACCTATAAATATTTTATGTATATGTAAATGTTTTGGATTAATCATGGGAACCACTATGTGACCTCTTATTCATTAAAACCCTAACTCAAATGATATAAGGGAATAAATGTTGTCAAGTGGATAAAAATGGGTTAGGGGTTGAAGTTGTGCTTGAACTCAACACCTTGTGTGTTGATCACTAATGACATACCAATATTGTGAAGATGTATCAAAATCCATATAGTTATCCCATGCTACAATAATGTGTGTATAATTTTTTTTAAATGTTATATGTTGGTACAATCTTAGTATGATTACGGGCTTGAAAAATGACTTGTGACCCTTTTATTTTAATCTTGACATATCTCAAGGATTCTTTGGATATAAAAACTCATATTTAGGTAGAATTGAATTTTTTCCCTCAATATACAATTAGAATAATTTTGGTACTTGTAATAATGAATCCTCTAGTGAAAAAATGAATAAAAACATGTTTTAATAGTGGTCCTTTTTAGATTTCATCAAATAAAACTTGTGAAATATGTGGGATGACCCATTGGGTGAATTTTAATTTAAACAACTATTTTTTATTTGGTGGAAGGATGAAACTTGAAGTTTGAGACACTACTTTCTATCAAGATTGTCTTGAAAGTTTAATTTAATCCAAGGAGCAAAGAAAATATAAATAGAAGTATTAATCAGTTAAGGGATGATCTTAGACTATTTTCAATGAGGAATAAGAATAATTTATTAGCATATATTGATTTAAGATAAAGGATCATCTTTTTAGAATTAAAGAAAAAGTTTAAAATTGTGGAATTGAGCATACATTAAGTGTGTATAAGGTATAGTCACAAATATATTATTTTAGCATTAAAATTTAATTTTAGTGACAACATTGACAAATAATAAATAGTTTATATAATATAAATCATTCATTAGATAATGCATTCAAGGATAAAAGTTCATTATAGAAAGACATTGATGAATTATTATAATTATTAGTTTGTTTTTGTTTTTAATGAATATTTGTTATAAATCATTTCCAAAATCGTATGTTGTTTTCCTAAAGGTTTCAAATTTGGCTATCTAATTAGTGAAAGAAGAATTTTATTTTCCATGTGATTTGAGTATTTGTGTTAAAAACCTTAGTAAGGTTCTTAGAGTTTCAAATAAAGAAAAAAAAATTATTTCCATAGATGTTTTAGGGTGCATAAATTATCTAGATCATTTAGTCAATGTTCATACAATCAAGAGAACATTTTTTATTTTATCTAGTTTAGTTTTTTCTCTCTGGCTTGCATTTGAGTATGCATTTTCACTATTGAATTTTGATGCTTGTCACTAACCTCATAATATTCAAAATACATATTTGAATGTTGTATGCCACCTCCCTTTCTTTAGTTTTAATATAGTATAATTTAGTATAATTAATTTTATATACTTATGTATTATACAATATTAATATAAATTCATTATATCATAACACTTATCTATATGATTAGTCAATTTTTTTAAAAAAAATTGAAAACATTTATTAATAAAATTTAAAATAAGGTGAGTAACTCTTATACTTATTTATAAAATATCATATTTACATAGAAAGTTTTCCTATAATAGCATAGGAAGGTGGTTGCTAGATGTAATAGAATGAGAATGTTAACATTTAATTATTTGAAAGTCAATATTATAAAATTAAAATTAAAATAATTTAATTATATCAAAAATGATATGATTAAATTAAAAAATAAAACAACAAACATGAGGGTTTTTTTTAAAAAAAACATATAATACAAATCATTTCAAATAAAAAACAAACAAAAATATAATGTAAAGGGGATTCTAGTCCAATGGTGAGGATGATGGTATAAAAGATGTTGTCTAGTTGGCACTAAGCCCAGAAGCATTTTGTACATCTAATCCATGTAAAAATAGGATTTCAATTTAAAAAAATTAAATAAGAGTAAAAGAAGAGTGAATTAAACAGTCATTCCATATTGAGTAAATAAAATACAAACATTTTACATTTAATACATTAAAGATTATTTTTTCTCTTTTTTCGATACAACTTCCCTCATTGCTTTTAGTATAAAATTAATTTCTACTTGACCCATTACATTATATTATAACATCATAACTATTTAATAAAAAATCATATTACCATATTATTGATTATCACATCATATTATATATTTTAATAATCATAACAATAAAATTATAAAAATAAGTTATCATAAAAAATATCATAAAAATATAATAAATAAATAAATAAATAAATAATATAAAGATAATCATGATTAATTTATGGATATTATATAAATTTTAGTACATTATATTTATAAATAATTAGATAATCACAATTAATTTATAGATAATATATAGATTTTACTGCATCATAATAATAAATAAGCATAATAGTAAAATTATAAAAATAACTAATTTATAGATAATTAACAATGAAATTTTAAAAAAAAGTATCATAATAAATTTTATGATATTTTACTTATAAATAATTATAGCAATGAAATTGTAGAAATAAATTATATACAAAATATCACCATATGATAATATATATATATATATATATATATATATATATATATATATATATATATATATATATATATATATAACCACATCATATTTATAAATAATCTTAACAATGAAATTTGTAAAATTATCATAAAAAATATTACCACATCATAATAAATAAATAGATAATATACACATAATTATAATTTATTTATAGGTAATATATAGATTTTACTTCATCATATTTATAAATATCAAAACAATGAAATTATAAAAAAAATTAATTTATACTTTTTGTATATGGATTTTACCATATCATATTTATAAATAATCATATCAAAATAATGAATTATAAAAATAAATTATTATAAAAAATATTACCACATCATAATAAATAAATAATATATAGATAATTATAATTAATTATTTATCAAAAAAATGTTTTTTATTAGATTGGGTAAAAAATGGGTTTTGAAAGGTCCTATAACCTTATACAAAGGAGAAAGCTAAAAATCAGACGTTAAAGCTATAATGGGACACCTCTACCAATAACAACAAACTAGGTGGTAAGATCCTCACACACCAGGAACTTTCATCAAAAATAAAAAGAAATAAAATGAAACACTCTTTACTAGGAAACTTCCACAAAGTTTCCACCAAACTTACCCAGGGGGCCTAACCCCTTCTTCATCATGGGGTCCCCCTAAACGAAGAGATATATAGGGATGTTGGACCTTTGTTTTTCTACCTTTTTTCTTCTTCTAAACCACTAACCATTCATCTTTGTTCTTAGTTTGAAGTCTTAATGAGACATCCTCATCTAGGGCACAAGGCTAAGATTTGTCTTTTGTTGTTATCTTTAGAAAAATATCTACCTTAGATGAGTCCAAATCTGAGATCTTCTTCGAGGAGGAAGATGGAATTAGCACGGCCTTCCTTGGAGAGATGAGATCAACCAATAATTCATCTTCAGAGTGTAACTAGCTTATGGGATTCTTATTTGAAACATGAAAAATAGGAACTTGAGAAGATATTGTTTATCATAAAAAATATCACTACATGATAATAAATAAATAATATATAAATAATCATAATTAATTTAGAGTTAATATAAATATTTTACCACATCATATTATAGAATTACAATTAATTTATAAGTAATATATAAATTTTTATTGTAATATTTTTATAAATAATCTAAATAATTAAATTTAAAAAAATAAGATAATATACAAATTTTACCACATTATATTTATAAATAATTATAACAATGAAATTATAGAAATAAATTATTATAGAAAATATTATCGCATCATAATAATTAAATAGATAATATATAAATAATCGTAATTAATTTATAAATAATATACATATTTTACCATATCAAATTTATAAATAATTATAAAAATAAAATTGTAAAAATAAATTATCATAAAAAATATTACCACATCATAATAAATAATATACAAATAATTATAATTATTTTATAAGTAATAAAATTTTATTACATATATCATAATAAATAAATACCAATAAATATTATGTTACTCTTCATTTCTCATTTTAAAATTATATTAAATATTTTTTTATAAAAAATAAATATTTATCTTTATACAGTTGCAAATACTACTAACATATATATCTTAAAATGATATTAAATATATTTCACATTATCTAAATTATATATATAAATTATATATCATATTTTTTATATATATCACACCACATATTTTAATATTCACTTTGAAATTCACAACAATATATATATATATATATATATATATATATATATATTTGGTTTGACTCACTATATTTTTTCAATTAAAAAAAACCAAAGATTATCACTACATTATATATGAATTTGTACCAAAGATGAAGCTAAAATATTATATGATAGTCACATTCTAACAAAACCAAAAACCAAAATAGTGATGAAATAAATTATTTTGAAATTAATGTAGATTGATGTACATTTACTAGCGATCATAAGTGAAGATTAAAATTACATTTTAAAAACTATATTAAATTTTCAATTGTAATAAATAATATGTTTCTTGCCCAAAATAAGTAAATAAAAACGCTCGACAATATATTAAATATCTATTGCCAAAAAAAATGTTCTGCACCCTATGGAATCCTATGTTTTTTTATAAGTTAGGACAAAGGCCATCATTTCTCCGAAGTTCAATTTGTAAGTTTTTATTTATATATTGTTTGATTTTTTTGTTTTAAACTGTATAATATTTTCCAAAGGTTAATTCAATTCTAATCAATATTTAAACTTTTTAAAATGAAGCCTTGTTTTAGAGCTAAAACAAATTATTTTAAAGGATTCAATTCAAATCAATGTATATGTTTGCTTGCATGGAATTTTATTTAAGAACCATACAATATTTTCTAAGGTCAAATCAATTCTAATTGAATGTGTAAGTTAATTCTAGTCATATGTGTAAATTTGTTTATATGTTTGTTTGAATGGAATTTGGTTTAAGAATCATACAATATTTTCTAAAGTTATATTTTCATTTAAGTTAATAGGTTTTGAATTAAAGAAAAGAAAATTTTAAATATTTTATAAAAGTTGTATTTTTTAATAGAGGAAATTTCTTCACTCAAGTGATACAAAATCTTATTTTTATAAATAATTTTAATATTTTATAACTTTTAACAATCCAAAACTTTTGTTCAAATGTTTTATAAAAATTGAGTGTTCAATTTATACTTATTAATATAAATAAAGCACAAGTTAAATGCTTGTTGTATCCATTACATTATGTTAAGAGTTTCTAAATACTTCTATAATCCATTATTAATGTAAGATCATATCTTACATAAAGTATAACTTTTGACAAGGGATTTTATTTCAGCCTCCTTTTTCACAAAGAGTTTTATTCAAAAGTAAGCTAGGCTCTTGGAATTTTTTAAAAAAATTATTAAGTTTAAAATTGACCATGAATTACATATTAATTTATAATCACTACTTTTTTTTATTTTAATAATTATGTTACTTATAACTAATGTGAATTTCAAATCACTTCGAGATTTTTGGAGTAAACACTTTTAACATTAAAAACATGACAAACACACACAACATTTATGGGATAGTGAGATCTGATCAAATCCAAAGTAACAATTTAAAATATATTTAAAAACACATCAAACTTTAATAAATCACATAAAATAAACACTTAAAACATGAAATTTACAAACATAATAAAAATATAAACACATGTAAAAGTATAAATTATACAAAAACACATCTCAAAATTAATATAAACTAAATAATATAATATTAAATTAAAAACTCTCTTAATAAAAAATATAACATAAAATGATGTGAATAGTTTTCCATATAATTTCCTATAAGTCTCCCATAAACTAACATGGGATGTTTCTCCATCCTATTATGAGTCCATTATCATGAACACATATATATATCTCAACATTTTCACTAGTAGCATGCATTTAAATAATAATTATACTATAGCTTCTTTTATAAGAAGATAATTATAAACATACAATGTTTATTTTAAATTATTTATAATTTGTATTAATATTTTTTAAATCATAATTTAATTTAATAAATATAAATTAATTTTAGAATTTATGTTATAATGTTGTCAATAAAATCAATCAATCAGATTTATATAAAAGAATTTTAGAATAAAATGTAAAGATAAAAGGGATCCATAATTTCTATAACAATTTATTGAGTTATATGCAAAATTATATAAAAATTGTTCATCATCATTTGAAAGATAGTTTGGGATTTGAAAATTTAAATTAAAATAAAAAATAAATTAAAGGTGACAAACAATAAAAAGTGGAACAAAAGAGATACTCATAGAAAAATAGATGATAGATATTGAATAAGGAGGAGGTATTTCCAAAAGTCAAATGTAAAATATAAGAAGAGGGAATAAAATAAAAGGAAAATAATAAAAAGGATTCCATCAAAGAGGAATAAGTAAAGAGATAAAATATGTAAAAATAAATATAGAGAGTTCACTTGAAAACATAAGTAGATAATTAGAGAAGGCTAATCAATAATATAATCATAATCAAGTGAGTTATTTTAAAAATATATAGAGAGAGTTCACTTAAAAATATAAGTAGTTAGTTAAAAAAGGCTAACCAATAATATAATTATAATTAAGTGAATCATAATAATCATCATAAAATATATAATTTTATATTATTGTATGAACTTTTTCCTTGATACTTTTTTTAATAATTTCACCATTTTAAATATTTTATATTTTTATGATAATAATATGTTAACATAATACATATGTAGGAATAATATTGTATTATTTATTCTTATATTTTCTTGCATGATGTATAAAATTTATTTTTATTGGAATGCCTTCTTATTTTGTAGTATTGGGGCAAGGGTTTTGAGCTATCCTTCCATTTTTTTAGTCTTAACACATATGATAAAAACTCATAGTTATGACTCCCAATATCAGGGAAATTTGTACCGTCTCATAGTAGTTTCATTGATAAATGTTGAACATATATTCTTCCTTGTTAACTAGGACTATGATGTGTTTTTGATAAGCTTTGCAATCATTTATTAGAATCTTTTCTCCATTTTAATGGATTGTATTATTATTAACATATGAAAATGAATGCTTACAAACTACTCTTGCAGCATGAAAATTTTGATTAATATATATATATATATATATATATATATATATATATATATATATATATATGAATTATTGTAGTGGTCAATATATATATAAATAATTAAGATATATTGTAGTGGTTAATGGCATGTGATGCATATGGTTTATAAATCAAAATATATGATAATAATGTTTTTTTAGTTTGAGTCTATTAAATTATGATTAAAGAAATGAATGGATAGTGATCATGTAATAAATGTGACATTGAGAATTAAAGATAACATAAGAAAATATTAAAATATAAGTTGGTAATGTGAATAGTAAATGAGAATTATCATCCGTTTGGAAATGATCCAACTAAAAGTCATTATGTTAGTAGGCTATGCTCCAAAAGAGACTTTTAGAAATGTGTAAAGATTAAGTTTCTTTATACCATCTTGGAGAATGTGGCATTCCATACTGTGAGATGCTAAATAAGGGATGTCCAATGAATGGAGTAGTTTGAGAAAGGTAAATAAGCAAATAAAACCTACTAATTAATGCATTTACGATTCATTGTGCCTTGAGAAGGAAAACTAGGAATTTACCAATGCATTAGGTAGTTTAAGAAGGATAAATAAATAGCAATATTTGCTTAATAAGATCATAATCATTACATTTGTAAGAAAATGCAAAGGATTATGCCTTGCGATGTCAACAAGAGCATGTAAATACAAACAGCCAATTGGGCGCCTTTGGGGGAAGAAGGAATGTCAGATGTTCTTCTTATAATCCCCACACTCGGAGAGAAAGAAAGAGAGAAAGGGCACAACAAAAGGGAGCACAACAGAAGGAAATGATAATGATTAAAATGGAATGACAATAAATTTGTTCCATCTTTAAAGCATGTTAATCCTCATTTCAGTTTAAATCTCTCTTTTCTTCCACCAAAATCTGTGTATTCTATTACACCGAAAGTTTGAATTCCTTGTGTGTATGAGTATTCATCCAATAAAATCCCATATTGGACTGATCTTTGGCTACTATGAATATGCTGATTAAAACCCTCGACTATGTTTCCCTATGAACAACTTTGAAATAAATAAGGGAATAGAAAGGTTGCATTGGATGATTTGTTGAGCTCTATTATTCTTCTTTAAAACTGTTTAAAACATGGTCAATGTAATGAACAGTTCAGAGGAATATAAACATTTATACTTCTTTTATATGAAGTTTTTTTTGGTAGGTTATATACATTGAAACAATTACAATTAAACATGTTTATGTGGTTCTAAATCATAAATACTTTGTCTGGTTTTAAATATTCCTGTGTTAAATTTTAATTTTTTAAGGCTGTGACCATTAAAACATATAGCTATACCTAAACCTGTCTATTAATCGACACATATGTCATGTTCCCCAACATGGGTTTTTAAGAAAGGTTTTATGTTTGTTTATATATACTTTGTGCAAAAAGGAAAAGAAAAAAAAAATGCGCTAAACCCATATAATTGTTTAGAAGAAACATCTAAATTAGTAACCATTTGTCTGTTGCAACAAGACACTTTTGATTTGTTTAACTGCTTGAACAAAGGTAAACTGAATCCTTGATTCTAAGAAGAAAACAATGGTTGAGTAAACCTGAGTAATGAATATAGAAATCGTTGTCTTCTAGTATGTCAGATGTAACCATGGTATAAAATGGTTGCATCTTAAATTGATTTATTTTATGAAATGTTTTTTTCATTTCAACTATTTTGTTTATATGCGTTATAAGATCAATGCAACTATTGGAATACTTGATTAAATATTAATACTAACTATGTTTGTTGTTAGAATATTTTAGTAAAGACTATTATTGGCTCTATCTTGTTCTTTAAATCCTTATTTTTGGAACGCTTTCATATGAAGATTTCATAGATATTATGCACTTCTAAATGTTATTAATTGGCCATACCTGTAGATCTTATGACCAACATTTGTAGGATATTAAGGCCATACTTTTGATGAATGATTTAATATATAGCCATATATCTAGTGTCAAGAAAGGAGTTTTATAATTTATTAGATTTTTTCAAGGAAATAGAATTGGTAAGAGATAAACTAATTTTTGAGATTAAGTATTATAAGTGGATATTAGAATGAAATGAGCAATTCTTTGTCGTTTCATCCAAATCCCTTCGAATTATCTCAATCTGCCTGTAGCAACACAAATTATAGAATATTTAACCCATATATCGCTCAGGTGGCTTATGACAAAGCCAAAATAGCAGAATTTCCCACCTGAAATTATAAGACACTCTGTTCAATGATATATATAGTACACTACATTAAAGTGAGGATATTAACTCTCGGTTTTGTTTCTGCCTTTCAATATTTTTCCAATTACAAGGACATGTAATAAGAAAGCTGGTGCTTGCCATAGTTTTGAAGTGGCTGACTGTTATTTATGGTGTGTTTTATTTTGTTTTGATTATAGTTACTAAAATGATATAAAATCTGAATTTGTTTTTGGTAAAGAATGGTAGTTTGGTTGAATAAGAAGTTTATAAATGTTATAATAACAATATCTTTTGGAGATATTGTGTCAAGTTTGGATGATCGATATGTTTCAGATCAGCTCCTGTGATATTTCATCAGGAAAGAAAATTCTTTTATGATGAAGGTCCATAAAATAACAATAATCTTTTTTGAGATATTGTGTCAAGTTTAGATGATCGACGCATTTCGGATCAGCTCCTATGATACTTCATTAGGAAAAAAAATTCTTTCTTAATAAAATATCATAAGAGCTTATCCAAAATACGTCGATCATCCAAACATAACGCAATATCTCAAAAAAGATTATTATTATTCTATAGACTGTAAAAGTTTTAAATATTTATCAATAAATATCTTTAATTTATTATATCTCACATAAAATGGGTTTTGTTGGTTTTGTATTGTATATTAAAATTTAAGTTTAGAATTGCAATTCCCTTATACTTCAGATCCGACAAGCAGAATTCCATTTTCCCCTTGTTAGCATAGAGTTTGGTATTGCCATAAGATCTTTCTCTCCACCATATGAATGTAAAAAGTATAATTTTTTTGGTTAATGGGCTAACCAATTTATAGGCATTGTCTCCAAGTTGTTGGTAGAATTTAGTTGGAACATAATAAATTGGCAGATTTGTGTTTAAAACATATAAGCATTCTTGTTTTATTTAATAGTAGGTCATGCTTTTGGAGGAAAGTTATGCCAAGGAAGGAACCATGGCATAGTATAAGTTTTGGGCATGTTATAAGTTTAAGAAACTATTGTCAAGTCTACGGTTAATAGTGAGACTTATACAAGATTTAGTATATTTTATTAATGAAACTTTAACGTGATATTGTGGTAAAGTGAATAGTTGTGACAGTGAAAATATTCTTATTATTGAAAGCTTAACGTGATATTATGATAAAGTGAATAATTGTGACAGTGAAAACATTTTTATTATTGAAAGCTTAATGTGATATTGTGGTAAAGTGAATAGTTGTGACAGTGAAAACATTATTATTATTGAAAGCTTAACGTGATATTGTGGTAAAGTGAATAATTGTGACAATGAAAACATTCTTGTACACATATTTGTGTTTGTGAGTAAGCCCCTTATGTTATTCTTTGTAAAATGCATTGTTTGAGTAACTAAATAAGTCTTTGTAAAATGCATTGTTTGAGTAACTAAATAAGTCTTAAAATTATTTTTATGTCAATATCATTTTTGGATGTTGTGCATATATAAAATTTATGTTGAATATAAAATTATTGTTTTGAGGAGAAAACATTGCCAATATTATGTTGACTTGACTTGTTTGTTGATAGTGAAGGACGTGAATTGGCAAGAGATAGTAAATATTCAAGAAATATACCTCTTTTGTATAATGCCAAATTTATTTATTTGGATATGTGTGACAACCTACTCATGTATTTATTGTATAGAATAATTTATTTGAATCATCGCTCCTTTCTCTCTCTTATAAATATGAAAATTGTCTTTTCTCGGCTATAAAATTTTATGGGCATATTATTATAAATTTATACTTGAAAAGGAATATATTCCCTATGTTGCTAGATGGATATTTTATGTATGGTTATATTACATCTTGATGACTATACCTAACCCTTGAGTGCATTTAAATAAAATAAAATATTTTGCTTTCATTCATTATTGTATGGATGCAATGTGTTGAATTAATGGTAGTGAATATTTACATACAAATATTATGTTGTAGTGTTATGTCTAAGTCTTTGTGTACTTTCATATTATAATTTAAGGAAACAACAATAATGTTTAAATTTTGATCTGCTTTGAGAAGATGAAGATATTATGTTAATTAGTCAGCTTGCATCATTTAAGTAGTTAATCAATAATAATTGGACATAACTAATAACAATTAGGTTGATAAACTATAACATCTGCTATTTATATCCTTTGGTGATTATGATAGATAGTTGTCATCCATAAGTGAATTTATTCCATTATATGAGGATTATAACAGTTCCTTTAGTAAAGGAAAATACAAGTTAATGTTTGAGACACCTCATCATAATTCTTCCTCCATTGAACATGCTTCCTAGACTACTAAAATGATGGAATAAATTGATTTATATTTTATATTGTTCATGATTGTTAGTTGCAATTTATTATACTAATTATATTATCTTAGTATTGTTTTAATTATTATTGTTTTATGTGAATAACCATAAATTATGGTTATAACCTCTAGTTTTTATAGATCTAGATAAATAATTACATTCTCTATTTAAAAGAGAAGTTGCAAGTTGAAAGATAGATGTTAGTTATTAAGTAATAATTTAGAACTCATAATAGCATAGAGTATTATCTTAATAATTTTAGATACTAAAATATGATTTATATAACATCTTAGTGTTGTATATTTAAAAAATACTTATCATAGATCTAACCTTCAATTATATAACGTTATTATTGAAAGATTCATATTCACTATCTTATTGTACTTAAATTATTATCTCTTGGTCTAAAACTTATCATTATAATGACCCATCTCTCATATACTACATAGAATATTCAAAACTGATAAACATTATTCACTGTCAGTTTTAAATCCATACTTATTTTCTAGCTCTTTGGACATTACCATCCACATAGGGACATTGTGGCCAATGATAGTGTCTATATCTTTATATAGTGCCCAGTCCCTATAAGTCATCCAATTTTAAAAATATTCAAAACCTATTGGTCATCTAATTGTCTTATTGAACCCCACCATGAGATATTTTTAAAAGGTGAAGTATAAATACAATTTTAAACCATGTCATTTTTTCTCTACAAAATATCAAGTAAGCACATACTAAGGCTCATTCAATAAATTGCACAACTAAGGTATTCCCTATTCATCCCTCTTTTTTTATTGGTCATAGGAATAATCATATTACAAGCCTAAATTATTGAAAGAGTAGCCCATGAGTAATATTTTCCAAGTTACAAGCTAGATCATTGCATGCCCTTGTATATAGCATATTGAAACCTTGTGCACACCATTTCCCACATATAAGGGAGAAACATATAATGTTGAGGCCTTCATTGGAGTGTTGGCTATGTAATTAGTTCTTATTGAAAAAGGGGTCACTGAGGTCAGCTCGATATTATGAACCCACTAACCCATTTTTGGTAAAACTCATTTTAAGGGTGAAGAAGGGTGAAGAGATATGATTTGATCAATAATAAGAGATTGATCATCTATATTGATAATATGAATATATTAGTAGAAATGCAGAACTGAAGTTTCTCACATTGAGATACATTCATTATTCCATACAAGAAACTTGCATCATAGTCAGACACTAGCATCAATGGTAGTGTCTAAATTCAATGGTAGTTTCTGAAATTACAAAAGTATAATTTATAAATTTTGATGACTAATATGTAATTCTTATCCTATGCACTTCCACTCTTATTTATTTTATATTTAAGTGTGAAAAACAAACCTAGTTAAATACCATTTATTTTTGGTATTGCAATTAATTGAACATCTTTTCATTTGGATACTTTTTATCTTAGCATATCTTGGTTTTATAATTTAGAATATTTTTTTATATGAGTTTACAATTTAATTGGCCTATTATAGATTAATTTATCACCCTTATGTGTAATATTCTCTATATTTTTAACTCTAGATACCCCATATCAAATTTAGGGCTAAAATTTGGTGAACCCCACAATTGTGTCTCCTTATGCAAATTTATCCTAGGGTTTTATATTGTTTTAGTTTTTCATATCTTGATTCTATTACATTATATGAAATTATGAATAGTGTTAGACTAGGTGGTGTGCCTATTGAACATTTTTAGCCTCCTTTCCTACCACCTAAGATGTACTAAACCAATGAAGATTCTAATCATATGCATAATGAGGGTTATAATGATAAAAATAAACAAAATATTGATGGGGGTTTTCATATAATATGATATGGTCATGAAAATAATGAATCAAATGAAAATAATGGAAATTAACAAGTAGATCAAGAACAAGTAAAAATTATTGCATTGTTTCAAAAATGTATTTGTCATAATATTAAAGATCTTGATAATATACTCAAAATTATATTGGAAACTAATAATTTAAAAAACATATCATCCCCATGAGCACACAATTGATTATTACATATAGTGGTGCCATAAATTATGTTTTCAAACATTGATTCCCTAAATACCAAATTCTTATTGTTACATCTAACATGGGGTTAATTAATCCTGCAAATCAAATAATTATTTCAATTCCTATATCAATTCAAACCATGTTTGCATCCCCTTTGGTGACTTCTCAAATATCAAATCCTAAAACCAATCAGTATTCCATGCAATCTCTTATCCAAGTGATCAAAAAATTGTAAGATAAGTTTAGCATCATTGAATAAAAGGATTTAAAGTCTCCTCATGTTATTGATTCACAATATGCATTATATAATCCTCTTTTACCTAAACTATCTTTTTTTCCTTTCTCAACTGGTTTTGTTTCACCCAAGTTCACATTTTATGATGGCAAGGGTGATCATAAACAATATATCTAATCTTTCTATGTGACATGTATTGATTATGCATCTAATGATAATATTTTGACCAAATTATTTTCAAATATCCTCAAGGATTATGTTTTAAGATGGTTATTTGATTTACTAATCCAATCATTGAAAGCATTTAAACCTCTAATAGATCATTTTTATCACATTTCTCTATCAACAACAATGAAAAGTTATCATATTCCCAAATTCAAAATATCAAACAAGGAACCAATGAACATATTAATAAGTATGCATTGAAGTACAAAATAATGTTTACAAAAATGAAAAATACAATGGTAAATAAAGATCTTAAAGATATATTTAAGGAAATTTTACTTTCCCAATTACGTAAGTCCATTATTTTCAAGGACTTCAATTCTTTTGATGACTTATGCTATACTGTCTGAGATCATGAAATAAAACATAGTTCATTGAACAAGATTAAGTATGTGGCAAATACAGCAACTATATCTAATACCAAGTTTCATATCAAACCAAGCTACAAGGTAAAACCTATATAACCTAAAAACAAAACAACTACAATTGTTAATGTAGTGTCATAACAACTTAATTAAATCATCTTATCCAGTACACCAAAGAGATAATTTACATGAATAAATCAGTCTCAATATTTATTACTTAATAATATTGTGTATTTTCATCTCATATCTCTCCCTCCTCCCATAGAGGTTGATATGATTCAACCTCTACCAAAAGGATATGATGTTAATACATAGTGTGACTATCATGATACATCCAAGTTACAGATAATTTTATTATCATTTATACATTATCATGTTGATATTGCATAATAATACTTACACATGCCTATATCCTTGATAATATATTTCATAGTGTACTTGATAAATTATGCTACATGAAATTTGTTTCTAACACACACACACACACACACACACACACACACACACACACACACACACACACACACACACACACACACACACACACACACACACACACACACACATGGATTAGAATGATATGATTAAGATGATTTCTTATACTTCAATTATTCATAAATCCACTTCCTTGATCGTATTTCATTGCTTTCAATTGTCTTTCTTGTGGAACATTTGAATATGTTACTGGCATTTTGGCTCATGTCCCATTTTTGTTATTTGGACATTGTAATATGTCATTCTATGGTATGTATATATATTTTACATGATTCATACACATATTATATAATTATCTAATCCTTTTGAGGTAAGGTAACTATCATATTCCATTCCACTCACCTCAAAAGGGAAGGCATATAAGTGGGGGTGTGTCATTGAGGCATGATTTCCACATTTCACTATTTTTAGTTTTTAGTGGGGGAATGTCATAAAAGGGCATGACCTTTGTACTTACTTTATTCTCAGCCTCTAAATTTAAGTGGAGACATGTCACAAAGACATGACCTCCACACTTTCATAATATCCAATATAGTTATAAGATATATAGTTGGATCAAAATCCTATATATTACACAAATCTTTCAAAGATTTGAAGCAAATTTTTTCATAGTTGTCACACAAATACTTTATCTTAAGACATATATAAGGTGAATATGCCATGATAATACAAAAAAAAATGCAAAATCAATCAATCAAATTATAATTCTAAATTTATATTACCTAGAACATGTTGTTTTATAGGTTGGATTTGATTCAATCATGTAACCTTACTAGATTTATATATTGAATTTGATTAAATCATCTAATCTCACCATATTAATAGGTTGACTTAATCACCTACCCTCACTAGACTTATAATTTGGATTTGTTAAATCATCCAACATTGAAACATTTATAGGTTGAGTTGATAAGTCACTCACCTTTACATGATGTATATGTTGGATTTGATTAAATCAACTAACATATTCAAATATCCATGGTTAAGTTTTAAACCTGTCTCAGCTCCAATCCCTCATAAATAAACATCTCTATAGAACAAATTTCTAATAGTAAACATAGTTACATCAACACATAGGTGTACTCCTTCCCTTGCTTACTTTAATTTCTAACAATTCAATTTATTTCAAATTCAGACTATATGAATTGATCTATACTACAACATGGTATTGGTTATAGGTCATACACTAGAAAACATTCAAAGTGGGATCAAGTAAAGGAAATGTGCATTTTACACACGTAGGTACATATTTCTCTCCATCAAACCTAGTAATTTCATTATTATGCATTATTATATTAAAGGGGGGAGAAATGTAGATATGAAAATATGATTTATATAGCATCTTAGTCTTGTATAGTTCGAAAATACTTATTATGGCTCTACCCTTTAGTTATAGACCTCTATGTTGCTTAAAGGCTCACATTCACCATCTAAATATGCCTAAATTATTATATCTTGGTTCCACCCTTACCATTATAATGACCCAGGTATCCTATATTGCATAGAATTATCAAAACCTAATAAATATCATTGACTATTAGTTTCATATCCATACTTATTTTCTAGCTCCCTAGATAGTACTGGTTATGGAGGGACACTACCACTTATGGTAGTGCCTAGATCATTATCTAGTGTATTTTCCCTAAAATTCATCCAATTTTAAAAATATTTTAAACCTATGGATCATAAAAATTGCCTTATTAAATCTTATCATGAGATATTTTCAAAATGTGTGGTATAAATACAAGTCGAAGCCTTCTCATTTTTATCTATAAAATACCAACAAATAACCTACCAATGCTCATTCAATCAATCATAAATCTGAGTTAGTCTACCCTATTGGTCCCTATTTCTTTATCAGTCATGTGGAAAATCATATATTATAGGTGTAAAGTATTCAAAGATCATCCCATGAGCGATATTTTCTAGGTTATAAGTTAGATCATTGCAAACCCTTGAATATAGTATATTACACAACTATGCACACTATTTTCCACATAAAGGGATGAAATACATAAATATGAGGCCCTATTTGGAATAATGGATATGTAGGTAGTGATCATTAACTAAGGAATCATTAAGGTCATCTGGATACCATGATCCCACTAACCCATTTTTGGTAAAACTCATTTTAAGAGTGAAGATATAGGGTTTGATCAATAATAAAAGAGAGACAACATGTATTTAAATATGAATACATCAGTATAAAGTGATATAAAATATATAAAAATTAATTTAACCATTTTAATATATAGTCATTATTCCATATTAGACTCTTGCATCACAATTAGACACTAGTGTCGATGGTAGTGCCCAAATCAAATGGTAGTATTTGTGGTTAGAAAAATATAATTTATAAAATCTAAAGGCTAAACCAAAATAATAATCCTATGAACTTTCACCTATATTCATATCATATTTATATGCACATATTAATCATATCTAAGTATCATTTATCTTTGCTATTTAAATCAATGGAACATCTTTCTAATTTGATACTTTCTATATTTAACATATCTCAGTTTTATAATTTATAATATTCATTTATCTAAATTTGTAATTAATTAGACTAATATAGATTAGTTTATCACCATTTCACTTAATATTATCTATATTTCTTAAATCCATATGCCCAATATAAAATTTAGGGTTAAACATTTGGTTAACCTAACCTTTAGTCTCCAAACTCTAGTTGACAGAATTTCCTATTTTCCTTTTAATTTCTAATTTCTAAAAATAAAAATATTTTTAAAATTAAACTTTGAATATTAAGTATGGATGCATATATCATTATTTCCTTTAAAAATATCTCATATTAGTCCTTTTTTGTTGTGATCATTACATGGATGCATCTATTAAACAAATTGTCCAATATAAAAATAATTATTTTAATCAAGGTAAAACACAAATTTATCTTTATTATTCTTTTTGCAATAATATTGAACTGATATTCAGGTACCAATGTGCATTATCCAAACCCTTTGTTCCTCCTATATCCTATTTAAATGAAAAATACCATCCCACTCCCATTATTTTCCCACAGCTTATATTGGATATCGTGGTCCCCATTGTCACTACTTACAAAGGTAAGGGTGGCCAATCTATCCAACCACATTTTAATATACAATAGGTTCTTCCTAAGCCTAAAATTATAATAAAATATAAATGATGGTATATTATTGACCAATTGATCAATACACACGCTAATATTTCAATCCTAAATCTTTTTAAATAATCCACTATCTACAAGGATATCTTATATGAAGCCTTTCATGAACTAAAATACCAAGTGATATTGAACCAATACATTTTTTGGATATTATGAAAGACATCAAAAACAATGAAAATTTCATTACCTTTGATTAAAAAAATTTACCATAAAAATATATTAACTAAGACTTACCTCTATTCATATAAGTTAGTATATATAACAAATGAATCAAAAGAGTGCAAGTAGATAATGGATATGGCCTAAACATTTATAGCATTAAATTTTTAATCAAAATGGGTGTTATCACTAATATTATTCAAAATTTGGACATGCATATTGTTTTATTATTTTTTTTAAATTAAATGTTTAATTCCTAAATAATAAATGGATTTGAGCAATGTAAATCAGTGAATAATATGCTTTAATTAACCTACTAATTTTTGTAAATAGATAGTATTTTTGCCTTTTCTAAATATAATAGGAGTTGAGAGAAAATAGAACTTAGCTTATTTTGGTTGATTTAGACTAACATAGGGCCTAATATTGGAGGAAAAGGATTGGAAAATAGGTTGGAATATGTTCCTGAACTTCATTTCTAGGTTGGACAAGAGCATCAAAAGTAGACACCCTATTGTTTGGCATTGTAGTCCTATTCTGACACTATTTTCTTGAGGCTAAAAGCTTTTTGGGTTATATTCAATAGGCCTGTGTTACCTTACCAATGATTTTTTTAGGTTTAAAATTCCATAGATCTCATTGTGTATCTAATTTATTCTTCAAAACCCTTACAAGCTCTTTATGCTTGAACTTGAATAGAAATTTGGGAAAGAAAGAGAGTGGGTTAGTGTGTAAAGGATACATTGGACTCACTTCACACCCTGTGTGTGGGCATGCTTCCTATTTAACAATACTCTGAAGAGGGATCAATCTAATGTAGTTCTTCCATTGAAGTGTTTGGTGTAATTATGTGTGATGTATGCAACTAGATGCAAAACTGGATGTACACTGGATGGCTAGGGACTAGTATGAGTGCTTGAATAATCTTGGAATGCTCTTGGAAGGTTGTATGTAAAGAATAGGGAAGAGTGATTCAATATAATTACTTGTATTCTTGATTATTTCCTCTAAATGGGTCCCAACCCCTCTAAATGGACTTTAAATGGCCTTTTATAAGGTCATTAATGATCATGGGTTAAATGAACTTGTATTAAATCATAGGGAAAAATATAAGGATTGGGAAAATCTAACCATTAGAGTTAAAAATGCACTTGGACAATAATGCTAAAAATAGGTCACCTTGGGTTCTAGTGCTACTATCTAATTTGAGCACTATTGTCATAAAGTGATGAGACCTGGGGAGATAGATCTGGGCCTAAAAGGGATGTCTAGGTCTGAAATATCTAAGTCCAAAAGGATATGGATGATTTGGAATTAGTGAAAGAATAGCCTAGAAGTGTTATGTGAGCAAGGAGGATCAATGGGTTGGGTGTCATTAGCCATGTCTAAGTCATCCAATTTTGCATTTTATATGATTACATTTTTCACCCATTTATTATAGTCATGTGTCAAAGTGAAATACTATGATAAAGGAAAGAAATAAAGCATACCTAAACTTACATGTTAGGGAGAAGCTCATGAAGTTGTGTGATGTTAGATGTGCATAGAGAGAGAACATTATGAAGTGTGAATCTACAAATGAAAACATAAAGTATATTAGTTCTTACTATATATGTTATATCTAAAATTAAAATATACAAAATCTAAGTAAGAGGAAGATAAAGGAACTAATACACCTCATTGGGTACACGATCCAATACAAAACTTGTTATGATGTTGGATTGTGTTGAGTATGTGTTGAATCAAGAGTAATATCATGAACAGAGCTGAGTGCTCAATTACCCAAAAATTAGAACAAGAATGCAAAGTTTGGACCTTTGGATCCATCATTTCCAATTAAGTGAAGTTAATCAAATCATGTGTGTGTTAATCAATGTCTGGACTGTGTGTCTAATCCCTCTAAATAGGTGGCTCAAGAATATAAAGGCTGGCCCTTTGGCTCAATCATTGCCCTATGAAGTGAAGCTATAAATTGATACCAATATACAATATATGTCATATAAAATGGCTCATGGAGCCCATGTATGTGCTATAAATTTGACAATGTGGTGTGGATAACCTAAATGTATACTGGAAACTAGGCCACTCTTGGCCATTTCAAAAGATGGGGGTTAGGCTTGTATGAAATCCACTCTAAAACTAATGTATTAGGCTTATATGAAATCCAACTCAAGAACTCAGATACTTGGAAATTTAAAATTGTATGAAATATCAACTCAAAAATGATGCCAACCACTTGTACATGGAGTAAGACACACAACTGTTGAGAATGCCTGGAATAAAATGAACTCAAAAAATAAGAGAAAATCAATGTGTTTCACACATTACCCCTAATCACTAATTTTTGGAACATGGATTTTGATCTGAAAGTTATGCCAACTACCTAATCTAAATTTACAGTGACAACCATCGTGCCACACATGATAAACCCCTATGTTTGAGACAATTGTATGGAAACTACTAAATCTAACTGATCTAGAAGTGTCAAAAACTATCCCTAAACTAATTTTTTTTCTTATTTATATAAAACCAAAGTTTTTTCTACCTATAATAGAGTTCCAAAATTTAGACACCCTTATGTTTAGCATTACTATCTATTTCTAGCATTGTTGTCTAGTGTGAAAGTTGGTTAATGATCTAAAACTATCACTATGTTCTGCTCTATTTTGACTTGTTTGACCTCTAGATTCTATACTAAGTAGTCTAAATGCTACTATTTTGATTTTTAGGAGCTTTGTTCTCTATGAAAAAAACCCTGTTTGATTCCCCCTCTTCTGAGGGTAGGAATGATGAAGCTACAATGACTACCCTTATAAGAAAAGAGTCCTGCAAGTGTGTTAAGCTATATAGATATATGATATAGAATTTTACATTTGAAAATATGTTTCAAGATATATAAATGTTTATATTTATATATTTTTAGATAAAAAAGGGTATGCCTAGATAGATATAACATTGTGAAAGCATGTGCAAAGTAATAAACTACAAATGCTACATATTAGTTGTTATTTTTTAGTTGAAGGGATGGAGTATGATGTCCATCATGGCATCCAAGAAAGCAAGGGAAATGCATGATATGTATCATGGAATTTCACACATTGAAAAGTAAATAAGAAATCAAGCAAATAAGCAAGAAGCATACAAGGATGGCTAAGGGGCCATGCAAATGAGGGACATGGGCACATGTCACATAAACTCGAAAATAATCATGCAAGGCATGTTCAAATGCCACATATATGTAAAAACAAAAAAATAAAATTTGGCATAAGGGCCACATGCACTAGGAAGAGTACAAGCAAAGGGAATTGGAAAATGTCCTAAGACACAAGCAGGAGACAAGATAGAATTGGAAATGCAATCACACAAGCTACTCTAAGAAAATAGACAAAGCATGTAATAGATTAAAAGATACAATCACATATAACTAATCAAATCAAATGTGAAAGTATGAAAAACATGTGTAATACAAGACTAAGTATATGCTAAGAGATACATAAGTGATAGATACTAGTGAAATATCGATATAGTAATCTATGTAAGTTATAAAGTAATGTACATTAACATGATAACTTGATATGTGTAGTGTAGGAATGACATAATGTGGATGGTGTATCCATGTAGAATATTCCCCTAGTGGGTATGTATATCAATGTGTGTCTCAAATGTATAAGTAAGAATGCCTTCTCAATGGGTAGAATGAAGCAATCAAGTAGTTGGGTGTCACTGCACAAACACAAATAAAATCAAGTGAAGCATGGTAATGTATAAAAATTGATATAAAATAGCATGAAACAAAAAATTTAAGTCCTAACATGATAGTAGTAATGTAAATCATGGATAATTCATACAATCGAAATGTATTTGGTATTTTTGATATGTTTTAAATGTTTTTGTGTTTTGAATTTTTTGTATTGTTTTTGTATTTTAATATAAGGTATGTATAGGAAATAATAGGAAGAAATGATACTAACCGATGAGTCTCAAATGAGACTCCCTATCATGGTGTCCTATATCGAACAACTGAATCATGCAAGATCTTGAGGCATGGGTGCATGGCTGAGATTGGGAAGCTGAAATCTATGTATGTTATAACTGCTCTAAAATATATGAAGTGGAAGATGAATGTGGGATCCCCCTATAATTATAATAAGTGGATGAAAATATAGGGCTCTTAGGGACCCATCTAGAAGTAGAAGGGGATTTATGAATAGGTGTTCTTTGTGTAGCTATATGAGGCCTCAATTAACTGCTCTAGGTATGAATACTATCGCTAGAAGTTGTCTATAATCCTAAAATTGTGGGGGTGTATGAATCCTA
Source organism: Torreya grandis (assembly GCA_037957365.1). Classification (NCBI taxonomy): domain Eukaryota; kingdom Viridiplantae; phylum Streptophyta; class Pinopsida; order Cupressales; family Taxaceae; genus Torreya; species Torreya grandis. The sequence goes on from JARHVA010005844.1 coordinate 603,504, forward strand.
TATATTGGTGATGGATGTCACAACTTTGGTTGGATCTAAAGTGGAAGTTTTACTAAAAATGGAGGAGAAACTAAAATCGATGGAAGAACTAAAGTTGGTGACTATAAGCTAGTAGATGGATTTGAAGTGGGGAGTGGTGACTCATAAGGAACTCCACTGACTATGATAAACTAGTTAGTGTGAATTAACTTCATGCATTTGTGAACTATAGAAGGTATTACCCTGAGTTTTTGAATCCATGGTCAACCAAGTAATTTATCAAAAGATCATGCACTAGGAACTATAGTGAATTGGGTGGCCACATATATAGGACCAACCTATAGTGGAAGTATTATATATCCAAATTAGATCTAAATATGCCCATTGAAACCATTGATAACTGTGTCTATCAGATTAATATCCTACTCTGAATAACCCAAATGCTAAAGTACTATGAAGGTGCACATGTTAAGACTAGAACCATTGTCAATGAGTAAAATATAAATAGGTTGATTATGAATATATGCTCTAATAAAAAGTGCATTATATCATGTATTATCATCCAAAATCTCTTGATCTAAAAATGATATTGAAGCCTAGCTAGAACTTTAGATTCATACACACCTATCATACCTCTCAAAGGATGTGCCTTAATAGAAGGTGCATGGTATGTAGCTAGTGTAGGATGTGTATGGTATGTATGATAAACACTTGATGTGTCCTCTTTATCTTATTTATAATGTTTTGGAAATGGATCTAAAAATATTTTCAAAGATTTATCTCATGTTTTCTTTGTCTTTGGATGTTCAACTGAAGTGCCCAAATCAAGTAGATTATCACATATCAAGTCCTATATCTTATGTCACAAACTGATGCATCTATTTATGGTGTGGTTTGGTGCCCTATGAAAATTTTAAAATACATGTTGATCATATCCCCATGGAAGAGGCTTTGATGGATATACTTCCTAGATAGTATGGAGAGTGATGATGTTACATTCCAATAACTAGTGTAAAACCCTAGCTAGAGAAACTAGTAGATTGGTAAATGTATGATGAAGAGGTAATGATAAAACCACATGCTAAGGGGGCTCTAAATCTGCATTGACTGTTGGTTGATTTTTATTCTTGTTATCACTAATTTTGACCTTGTATGGGACTTTATTAGTATTCTTGTTAGTTATGTTTGAGATACTTGAATACTTAAGTTTGTCCATTGAAATTATCTTGACTTCTCTTTCCTTGAATGTATGACACAATTCGATGAAGGAAGAGAATATTTTGAACATAATATATTCATGAAATGTTGGTAGAAGGATCTATTTGAAGATATCTTGTAGCTCTTGATCAGCCATGGGGATAGTTAGTTTAGCTAGAATAGTCTTGTATCTAAGAACATAATCCATAAGGAGATCATTTGACCTTTGTTTCTAATGTACAATATGTGCATATAAAACCTTTTCACCAATGTTGATACTAAAATGTGCTAGGAATATGTCTGATAAAGGATTGAAGGCTATGACCAATTGATTTAGTATACTATAAAACCATTGTAAATCATAATCCTTTAATCTCCATGGGAATAGTTTGGTATGTAGCCAATCATTGGGTACATAATCCAAACATGCTACATGAAACTCTCTCAAACGTGTCTCTATATCACCCTTACCATCATAAAGATTAAGCTTGGGTTAAAAAAACCTGGTGGTATGGGTGTAGAATCAATGTGGCATGCCAATGGTGTATGCAGTAGATCAAAGGAATCCAACACCTTTAAAAGCCTAGAAACACCTTACTAAATATGTTACACCTTGGATTGAAGAGATCAGATATCTTACACAAGGACTAGCACATCAGGAGATAGGGATGTAATAGCTATAGCTAGTGGCATAATGGGGGTGGTTGAGATATAATTTCCCCTATAGTGTCATTTAAAATTGGCTGCTCTATGGTTTGATAATATTGCCCATTGGTTACTTTTTTTTGTTATTTTTGTAAAATTCTAAACATATCATTTTTCATATCTAGATGTTTGGTTAAGAGTTCTTGAAGTTCTATTTTATAAGTTTCATCAAAACTAGTATATTGAGCCATTGGTAATGTAGGAAAAGAATTTTAAATGTTTTTAAATGTGTTGCAATATGTTTTAATAGGCAATGTGTTAGAAATGGAAATTACTAAATATAATAAATTTAAATTCCAAAAAATAGTGAATTAGAATTTACGCAAAAGGGATACTAAGCTGCCAAACATGTAAGGTGATACCTCAAAAGTAAGTAGGTGATAGTATATGCAACTAAATATTTTTTAGAAGTACTTGTGTAAAATACTATGAATGTTTAATTTTGAAAGTGATTTTTTGAGTTTTATATGCAACTAAAAATTCTAAAAATGATGTGAGAAGTATTGGAAAATAATTGACAATTTAGCTGATGCAACTAAGGTTTTGAATGATATTCTTTAAAAATTAGTGAAATAATTTGAAAATTTTATAGAAAATTTTTAGAATTTTTCTTGAAAAAATTTAGGAAAATTTAAAAAATATTTCTAAAATTACCAATATATTTTTCCTAGTGTTTTGAATGTGTTTGTATGCAAAAAGGACCTAGTATGTGAAAATTAGGGTTTGAACAAAATATGTGATGTTTATGTAATTTATTTGTAGATTTTTAATTTTTAAAAAGAGTAAAAATCAAAAAAATATGTCAAAAAAATATAAATAATTATCCCTAGGGTTTCTAGGGTTGTGCAAAATTTGAAGTAAGTCAGGTTCACCAAATGTTTTATTATTTTAGGAAATTAAGTGTTTAATTCATAAATAATAAATGGGTATGAGAAATGTAAATCAGTGAATAATATGCTTTAATTAACCTACTATTTTTTTAAATAGATAGTATTTTTTGCTTTTCTAAATATAACAGGAAGTGAGAGAAAATAAAACTTAGCTTATTCTAGTTAATCGAGACTGAGACAGGTTTGATATTGGAGTAGGACTGGAAAATAGGCTAGAATAGGTTCTTGAAATTTGGTTCTGGGTTGGATATGAGTGTTGAAAGTGGACACCCTATTATCTGGTGTTGTAGTCCTATTTTGATACTTTTGTCCTAAGGCTAAAAGCTTTTTAGGTTTTATTTGGTAGGCTTGTGTTACCTGTCTTTGAAGTTTTGAGGCCTAAAAGCCTACAAAACTCATTGTGTGTCTAATTTAGTCTTCAAAATCCTTAGGATCTATTTTTTCTTGAACTTGAATGAAAATTTTGGAAATAAAGAGAAGGGGTTAGTGTGTAAAAGATACGCTAGACACACTTCACATCTCATGCATTGCCACGCTACCTACATACCAATACTCTCAAGAGGGATAAAACTAATTTAATTATCCCATTAAAGTGATTGTTATAATTATTTATGATGTATGAAACTATATGCAAAACTAGATGTACTTTGGATGACTAGGAACTAGTATGAGTGTTTGAATAGGCTTGAAATACTCTTGGAAGGTTGTATGCAAAGAATAGGGAAGAGTACTTGAGTGTACATGCTTGTATTCTTGCTTATTTCCTCTAAATGAGTGTTAACCCCTATAAATGTAATTTTAATTACCTTTTATAGATTCATTAATGATCATGGGTTAAATGAACTTGTATTAGGCCAATAGGGAAAAAGATAAGGATTCAGGAAAATCTATCCATTATAGGTAAAAATGAACTTGGACAACACCAAAAATAATAAACCCTAGTTTCTAGTGCTCCTATCCAATTTGGGCATTATTTTCCTAAGTGGATGAGACCTGGGGGATAGATCTGGGCCTAAAAGAGCTACATGGGTCTAAAAGAGCTAAGTCCAAAAGGCTACGAATGACTTGGAATTAGTGAAAGAATAGCCTAAAAAAAAATTTGTGTGAGCAAGAATGAGGACCTATGGGTTGGTGTCGTTAGCCATACCTAAGTCATCCAATTTAACATTTTATATGACTAAACATATCAAAGGATTTGATAATTCATGTAGCCCACCAAATAGCCAAAACACATTAAATTTGATAGTGGGACCAAAAGTGGTACCACCTATATTCCAAGTAATGTCTCAATCATTACATATAGCTTAATCTTGGGTAGAACTTGGATACACACAATTCAAGTTGTCCCATCTACATTAAATTGATGTGTCAAATTCATACATGATGTGATCTTATTGATAATTTATGTCAATGATGAACCATTTAAACTTTTCAAAGTGTTACATCTTGACATAGAATGGATCCCTAAAGTGGTACCACCTAACAATATATTCCACATGAGAGTATACAAACTTATGAAATGGTAAAATAAAAAAAGGAACTCACTTACTTAAATATACTCATAATTCACTCAACATTGAAGTGCACATGGATGCGCATCTAGAGCACGAACCATTACCAAATAAACCAATGATACCAAAGCAACAAGAAAACCAAAAGTTTGAGATTCTTTTATTATTTAATATTGAACAACAAGATGGTAATTTATTAGACTATTATGACAAAAATTATGATCTAACTCATGATATGATAGATGAACAATTTAAAAAACTAAATTTTATCCACTTGAAAATATTTTGCATAGCCAATTCACACTACAAGTACTAGTACATATAAGCTATATCCACCTTCAATAGATACAAAACTAGATAATGATAAAGGCAAGACAAAAATAAAAATGAACATGTAAATTCTAGCTACCCAATCCATCCATCTTGGCTAAAATATTTAAGCCAACCTTATAAGGGACAAATGCAAATACATCATGTGAACAATGTGGAACTCCCTCAAAAATATTCACAATAGACTATACAGATCTTAGTAAACCAATATGTTATGTATATAATAATTTATATGTTACATGAGGATCACATGATATATTTACGTCCAAATAGGTATAGTTTAGGCAACTAAATCATAAAAAGATGGATCAACATATTATACTTATCATAAGATTACCATCCATAATATAAATAAATCCATAGAATTGTAAAATCAAATTTAGAAATAAAAAATGAAGGACATATACAAATTGTACCTAATAAACGAAAAAGACATAATACTTCTAATATTTTGAAATAAACCCCTCTTTCAAAATGACCAAGGCATGAATATCTAACAATTACTACAAACATTGATGGAATTTCTTATCCACATTTAAAGGTTGAAAAAAATAATTGGGACACTCTTTATAATGTCACATATTTACCAACATTGAGGCATATCATCGATGAGGTATAATATTACCTTATTTTCCCAGAATGCCTTAGATACCTTTGGCTACCCATAACATGTAGATCTAAATCAATCCATATCTCGGTATGGTTGATGGAATAAAATCCAAATATTACCTTTTGTCTTAGATAATATTGGGAAACCAACATGAATGTAATGGTAGATACCACCAATATGTGCCTTACTTAAAAATTAAATTAAATCGAAATCTAGATTACCATGATAGATACACTGATAAACCTATAAAAATAACAAATGGCATCTCCTTACTAGATGATATTTAAGCATTGATAGTGAAAAACCATAAATGATTGAATAAAAATAAGGAATCGGGATCGATGTGAGATGGTACTTTATCTTCCAAATGAGAGGATTCATATCCTTTAATTCCAATTAATCTTCGTAATTATAAAAAATCAAATATTCAAAAAAACAAAAAAATATATTCAAGAAATTACAAAACATTCACATAATTCAAGAATACCAAAAAATAGCATTTTCATGTTTATTATCTCCTTAACACCTATGTTTTTTCCTTCATGTTAGTAGATATAATATCATTTATTTCTATACACACATGTTTCACACATACTTGATTGTGATACAGGTATACACAGACACATGATACATGGACATATAAATGCTTGACTTATAAACACTTAATTTTAATCAAATTTGTATCTAAACTAAAATCAAAAATTACTTTCCATAATGGCATGAAAATTTAACCAATAATCACCAATGTACCTAATTTTCCTATGAAACTTCTATTTTAACCCAAAATCGTAATGACACATTCCTGATTAGGGAATGGATCATATTGTATCATTAATATTATCTAATGCATCTTAAATAAAATTGACCCATTAAAAGTGTTATTATAAGATAATTAAATTAATATTTGATTCACCAAAAAAAATTCAAAGGTTACCATTCTAATTACCAATTAATCACCTTGAATAATTATCCTAATCATTCTTCTAGTGGAAAATTCCATGAATTTGAAATTATTTTATTTCCTAAAATAAAAATTAAATTATGGCCTTACATAGGTGATGCCACTCAAGGAAGTCACTGGGAAAGAGATGGAGTGAAAACAATATATTATACCCCTCTTACACACACTCTTCTTACACAATCCTAGAGGATTAATGACTACACTTTTCTTTCAACGTGCCTTTCACACTCCAAAAATGCCTTAAATGGCATATCTTACACAATCCATGTGTGTGATCATGAGTTTAAAGACTCATCCTCCACTATTGATCTTGATCTTCGATAAATGGTTCAAAAAAAATTAAAAAATCTATAAATACAAGGTCCTTTGGCCATTATAGACAATGTTTTTCATGCTAACTTACTCTATCGAATTATAAAAGGAGCTTCAACTAATTCTAAGGCCCATGAAAGCCAAGAATCAAGTTTAGACAAAGAGAGGTGCTTCTCACTCATACAATCAAACATTTATAAATACTCCATAGCCTATAATTTGATTTCAACCTCTTCAAATTGGTTCTCAAGAAAATTTTATAAGGAGTTATAAACATGGTTTTTATCTTTTAATCTACATATCTTGATTGTTTTCCCTATAGCTTAACTTAAGGATTAGGTTTGAGATGTTAGTTATTCAAGTTTGTTTTGATTTCATTCACTATAAATTTGACTAAACTCTTTCAAATTTCTAATCTACAATAGGACTTGATACACTCCACAAGTTATTTTCAATCATTTGCATTCTTCTAATTACCAAAATTATGTTTTATTTGTAAGTTTTACAGTTGGTGAAATTACTTTATAACTGATGATGGACCTCTAATTATTACTATTATATATTTTGTATTATGTTTTATTTTTAAGCTTTATAATTGGTGAAATTACTCAAAAACTGATAAAATTGCCATATAATCATTGAATTAGACCTTCTAATTATTGAATTTGACTTTCTAATTAGTGAATTCACCATTTCACACTCTATTATTTTGTATGTACTATTTATTTTAATCGATGAAATTAACTACTTAAATGGTAGTTCATGGATCTGGATAAACCCCACTAAACCCTATAAGATGGACTGCGTTCCTATAATAAAAAGATCCAATTTAAACCAACAATAAGTGAACAAGGAACTACCATCCCTTATTTTAGTGAGACTGCAATCCCACAAGGAGCTACCAAACTTATCTAGTTGAGTTGCCACAACAACTAGACCTTTAGCAAGTTTCACCTTGTAATGAGGTTGTAACCCCCCTAGATTTTGAGATGCCAAAACAACACCTATGAACACATCCACCTTTAAATTGATGTCTTCAACCCCTGATGATGGACCTCTAATTATTACTATTATATATTTTATATTATGTTTTATTTGTAAGTTTTATCATTGGTGAAATTACTTTAAAATTGGTGAAAATACTTTAAAATTGGTGAAATTACTCAAGAATTGATGAAATTACCATATAATCATTGAATTAGACCTTCCAATCATTGACTTTGACTTGCTAATTAGTGAATTCAGCATTTCACACTCTATTATTTTGTATGTACTATTTTTTTTAATCAATGAAATTAATATGTAATCAATGAACTTAGCCTTCCCTATGTATTGGTGAAATTGCTCTCCAAGACCTTAAAAATCTAAATTCATTGCCTATATTAAACTTATAAGTGTTTGTGTTGTATGACCTTGATCTAAAATTTAGTTTTAGATTCTAATAAAAATATATTTATTTTATACACATCTTTATTTCATCTTAAAACAAATTCACATTTTCATTTGGGTTATAAGAAAAACTTGTTTATTCTCTAGGTTCTTTCCTCTCATATTGGTTTTTGCTTCTTATTGCTTGAATATTTTGTGGGGTTATTGTGTGCATATTCTCTCCCATTTTTGGTAACATAAAAATTCAAAGTTCCTATTTTATTTATACCCTTATTTTATTTTGACCACGTGTGGTGGAGTTCATCACATTCCCACATGTTATATGGGTGTGTTGACTAGGAAGTCACATTCTAGCATCATAATAATGAACCAAAATTATTATCGAGACCAAAAATTACAATAGCTAAGATATAAACTAATAACCTATAATTGATTTGTATTGATTTCCCCTCAAAACTGATTACAATACCATGCATAAATAAGCCTCAAGTCTGAATTAGAGTTCACATGCAAAAAATTTTTAAAAAAAAAAAAAAAAATCTAAAAGAAAAACTTCTATTTTTAGTAAGTTTCACATGCAAGGACATGCATCTCTAAAAATATCTCAAAATATTATAAACACTAAAATTAGTCCATATAATGAATTTCAACTAAATTTCAAGTCTGGTTATAAAAATATGTAATGTATAAATATACAAAAATCTTTGAAAAAATAATTAAACGGTAATTTGGAACCCTCAGATGATCCTGTTTGGCCTCTAATTGTTTTTGAAAAATACCTCTAAGTATAAATTTTGGCTTAGGTCATCAATGAAATTTTGGAGACTATCTTTTGATGCATGGAAGAGATCAAATGGAGGTATGGATCAAAATTTATGGCCTCCAGAGGTTGGCATATTTTTAATGCATCATTCTCCTCTGGTTGAAAATAACTCAGCTCTGTGAGTTGCCCTGATTGTATTTCTATAATTTTTCTTTGTAAATATTCTTGATCTCCCATTTTTAAATCTAAGTGTTGTCTTTTTTACACAATCCTTCTCATTAAACCAAATACTTGTTATAATTCCCTTGCCTTGTGTTCACTGTCTTCATATCCAAAACCTGCACTATCTTTTTCTTCTTATTTGGAACCTACTGCTACCAATTTACTTATTCATATTCATCACCTTCACCATATTCTCCATGGAATTAATATAAATATGAAACATTAAATACTATAGAGATATCAAAATTCTATGGTAAACTCACTCATAAGCATTGTCATTGATTTTCTTCACAATTCTTCATGGACAAATTTTCTTGTACTTCAACTTATTGTACATGCCTTTTGGAAATATTTCTTTCCTCAAGTAAACCATTACCAAATCTCCTTATCCAAATACCTTCAGTATTCTTATTGCATATATTGATGCTTTATATTTCTCATTGATTTCCTTCAACTTTCTTCTTACTCCTTGTAATTGTTGCGTATGATTTGCAAATGCTTATGCATCATCACTAATTTGATCTACAATTGGTAATTAGACCAAATATAAAATACCCATATGATTTTTCCTATAAAAAATTTAAAATGGTGATTTTCTTATTGATATATTCACTAAACTATTATAAACAAACTCAACTTGTGGTAAAGCCAAGTCATGTTGCTTGGGATTCTCTACCACTATGCATCTCAACAAATTTCCCAAGCTCTTATTCACAAATTCTATCTGTCTATTTGTTTGTGGGTGATATGCAATACTAAATTGTATCTTAGTACCCATATTATTCCACAAAGTCTTCCAAAAATAACTTAGAAATTTTGTGTCCCTACCCAAAGTAATAGTTTTTGGAATACCATGCAATCTCACTATATCCTTAAAAAAATAATTCCTCAACTCTAGTGGAATCATTGGTTTTCTTACATGTAATGAAATGAACCATTTTAGAAAATCTATCTATAAAAAAAAAAATGAATCATTGCCTCTCTGTATTTTTGGTAATCCCTACATAAAATCCATACTCAAATATGTTCATGGTGCTCTTGGAACCTATAATGGCATGTATAGTCTAGTATTTTGTGCATGTCCTTTACCCACCTGACATATCATGCACCTAGAAACATACCTTATCACATCGTTCTTTATGTTTGGCCAAAAATACTTTTCCTCCACCAAAGCTATTGTCTTCATCTTACCAAATGCCCAACCAAACCTCCACTATGCAATCCTATTATTATATTGTCTCATAAAAACCCAAATGGAATGCATAATTGTCTATTTTTGAATATATAACCTTTTTGTATAAGATACTCACCATGAATAGTATCTTCCCCACATATTAATGGATTATTTCACTACTCAACTACCCTGCTAAAATATGGATTAGTATCATATAATTATTCTGTACCTTCAAATCTAATTAATTCATTCACCATGGTAGTTAATAATGCTTCTCTCCTACTCAATGCATCAACTCCCTAATTTTATTTCCCTAATTTATGTTTTAACACAAAAGTATACCCCTACAAAAAAGATACCCATTTTGCATTCCTACTATATAACTTCTTTTACGTATTCACATACTTCAATGCCTCATGATCTTTAAATATGATAAACTCTTTAGGAACTAGGTAATGCCTCCAATGTCTTAATGCTTGTACAATTGCATAAAGTTCAACATTATAGGTAGAATACTTATTTCTTACCTCATTCAATTTATCACTTAAATATGTTATTGGCTTTCCTTCTTGACTCAACATAGCACCAATTCCCATGAATGAAGAATCGCAACCAACCTCAGACACTTTGTTAAAATATAGTAATGCTAAAATTGGTCTTTTTGTAATATTTTTCTTAAAAAATTCAAAGCTTTCTATGGCTTCTCTAGTCCATACAAATTCCTTCCCTCTCATGCAATCTATTATTGGTGCCACAATACTACTAAAATTTTTAACAAATTTTCTGTAAAAAGTTTCTAGACCATGGAAACGTCTTACCTCTGTAATGTTTTTTAGAATAGGACACTCAAAAATTACCTTTATATTTTCTTCATACATTCTAACCCCATTTACTGAAACTACTAATCCCAAAGGTACCAAACTATTCTGTATAAACCTACACTTCTTCAAATTTGCATACAAGTCCTTTATTAACAAATCAAGTACCATTCTCAAATGTTTTTAGTTCTCTTCGTTAGTCTTACTTAATATCAAAATAGCATCAAAATAAGCAACCAAAAAGTTACCAATATATTCTCATAGTATTGTATTCATCATCCTCATAAATGTGCTATGTGCATTAAATAATATGAAGGGCATCACCATCCACTCATATAAGTTATCGCTAGTCTTGAATGTAGTTTTCCACTCATCTCCTTCATGAATTTGAATCAATAACCAATCCTTAGATCAATATTGGTAAAATATTTTTCTCCTACTAGCACATCCATCATATCATCTAAACGAGGTATAGGAAATCTATACTTGATTGTAATTTTATTAATTGATTTACTATCCACACACATTCTCCATCCTTCATATTTATTTGGGGTTAGAAATGTTAGTGTTGTACATGGACTCATACTTTCCCTTATCAACTTATTTCTTAAAAATTCAATAACTTATTTATTTAATTCTACATGTTTTGTTGGACTCATCCTATAAGATACTTGATTGGGTAGAGCTGACACTAAAATTAAATCAATGTGATGTTGAATATCTCTCTTTGGTGGTAAACCATCTGGTAACTCATAAGTCATAACATCTACATATTCTTTCAATACTCTTACTGCTTCTACTGGTATTTTCACCATTTTTATGTCTTTCATTCTTTGCTACTAATACATAATAATAACCTACCACCTTCATATCTTGGATAAATTATTTAGTAAAGATAATCCTTTATGTCTTATCTTCCTGTTTAAGAGGTAACAAAACTACATTTGTACCACCTTTCCAGAAAGTGTATGTGTTCTTTGCTCCATCATGAATTACTTTCCTATCATATTACCATGATATCCCTAATAACACATGACATGCATCCATTGGAATAACATCAAACCATATTTCATCATTATAAGTTTTTCTTATAGAAAATTTGATTAAGCATCTTTTATCTACTATAACCTCATTCACATTATTAAACCATGAAATTTGATAAGGATTAAGATTATTTTCAAATTGCAAATGTAGTTTCTCTATCATTTCTTTAGAAACCATATTTTCACAACTACCAATATCCATAATTACTTTTCATAAATTTCCAATTAAATTACATCTTATTCAAAAAATGTTTGATTATAGATATGCATCACCACCTTATTTATTATTCTACACTTGTTCCTTCCTTTGAATGATTATTGTTCTTTTCATCATGATATTCTCTCCAACATTTACTAGTGCAATTTTATTGTTTTACTCTTCTATCTCAGCCTCAACTAGATTCACTCTCGGTCGATCCTCTTGCCTCCTTTATTGATCTTGATAATGTGGACCCTCAAATTATTTGTGCCCTTCTTCTCCACATATATAAAAAATATAAGATATACATTTATTTTTTAACCATCCTCTAACACCACCATAACCTCATTCTCTTTGAAACCCTCTTCCTCTTTGGTGGTATTGAAACCCATGCCTATTATCATCTTGCCTTTTTGCACCACATGATGATTCACCTATATTATTATTAAACCCACCTCTGGTGGTATTAAACCCACCTCATCCACTTATTAGATGGGATCCACCTATTATTGGACTAAGAGATGTTCTTCTAAAATTTTGTCTATTTTGTTTTTCTTCTGCCTTCAAAGCTAATTGATGAGCCTCTTCCATACTAGGTATTCTATGCATGTTTAATTCAACTTGAATAATGAATTTCAAACCATTTACATACCTTTCAGCCAACTATTCTTATATTTCATCATGCTCCACTCATATGGAAAACTTATCAAACTCATTTGTATACGCTTGTATACTATGATCATTTTGCCTCAAATTTTGGAATCTTCTATATATGGTTTGTATATAATCCATAGGATGAAATTTCTCCCTCATCTTCTTCTCCATATTTTTCCATGAATTAATCTTCTCTTTACCTTTTCTCTATCTCTCTCTCTCTATATGTGATCCCACCAAATCATTGTATGACCTTTCGATTTCATGCATGCAAACTTTACCTTCTTATCTTCTCTCATAGTCTTCCACTCAAAGAGCTTCTCCATGTTATTCATCCAATCTATCAAATCCTATTATTTTTAAATTCCTCCAAAATATATAACATAAAATTTTATTCCTTAATTTCTTCCTTTTAAATCCTAAACCATCCTCTCTTCCATCGATGATGGTTGATCTTGTTGTTATTCTTCTTGCTGAATTTCTTCATCATGATTTGTGTCTTCCTCAAGTTCATCATAACCTTATTTTATTCTTTGATTGGTGATAGCCTATGTTAATTTTTTCACTTGCCTTTACATATATTTTATAATCTATTTCATTTGTACAATACCTCCTTATCCTCTTACCATTTCTTACTCCTCCAAGATTCAACTTTGCTCTGATACCAGATAATTAACAAGAATTATTATCAAGACTAAAAATTACAATAGCCAAGATCTGAAATAATAACCTGTAATTGATTCATATTAATTAACCCTAAAAAATAATTAAAATACCATGAATAAATAAGCCTCAACTTTAAATTATAGTTGACATACAAAACTTTGAAAAAAACTAAAATTAAAAAAAACTATTTTTAGCAGCTGTGATTTTTAGTAAGTTTTGTATGCAAGCATGTAAAACTCTAAAAATATTATGAAATATTATAAACACTAAAATTAGTCTAAAAGATGAATTTAAAATAAAATTCATGTCTAGTTATAAAAATATGCAATTTCTAAAAATAAAAAAATCTTGAAAAAATAATTAAACTAGAATTACAGACCTTTAGATGGTACCGTTTGGCCTTATAAAAATTTACAAAAATTCTTGTAAGTACAATGTGTGGATTAGGTTATAAATTAAATTCTTAAGATGGAAATTTTAATGTGTGGAAGAGATTAAATGAAGATACATATCAAAATTTATAACCTCTAGAAGTTGGCGTATTTTTTGTGTATTACATGCAAACCCCATTATATGACGGGGTATATAAATTGAGGTTACATCAGTGGTATCCTATCTCAAATAGCCTTTAGATATTGGTTTTTATAGTAGCACTTCACTAAAATATTATGTCTAAATTACTCACAAAGGGACTAAACCCTTTGGCAAATGGCTTGTTAAATCTCAATGTCTAATTGATAGATAATTTTGAGCCCATGCACCACAAGGTATATCAGGACCATCTATAAATCCAAGTAAAAAAATGTAACACCTTATTTTGTCACAAAACATTTATTGATGTAGGGGTGAAAAATTAACATCCCCCGAAGGTTGCCTTATAAAAATATTTTAAGAGAAGGGTAGGATTAATACACCACCAATAACTGCAATAATTTCTTTAAATAATCTTAACTTTTATAAATCCTCTCTCAAGGCAAATATATCTAAGGTTTGGATGATTGTGATGAAAATTTATGTGAGTTATTAGAATCACCTTGTAATTCTTATGTTTTTTTTCTTTATTATTTTATTAAAACATTGTTCATATTTGAAACCAAATCAAACAACACAAGTCCAAATACAAACCATTTTTATAAATACACATCAAGGCTTTACTCTACCAAATTTTTAGGTCAACAAAAGTGACATACTAAACATGTTCCAAATACCAACCTTTCTTATATAAACCATGTTATTATGCTACCCAAGCCAAAATCAAAACCTTGTCCTAATTCAAATTGTAAAATTCACTTATAATTTAAGACCAAGGTTCTAAATTCTTTTCCAAGTTGTGTTTTTATTCCATCCACTTTATTGCAAACCTGGTTCTAAAGTCTAAGTTATGATTCTAACCAACTTTATTTTCAAATTCAAACCAATTTCAATTCCAAGATCAAGTTCCAATCCTTGTAAAACTAGTCCATGTTCTAATTCTAGACGAATTATTCCAAAGCCAACCAAAGTCATCTCTTTTCTAAATCCAAATTCAAACTTATTCTAAGGTCGAAAAATAGGTCAACCCCTTTTATAGGTCAAATGTCTAATCTTAGTTCAAACGTGATATGATATTGTATAAAACCACCTTTGTTCCAACATTAACATGTTTTAGGATTCCATAATTCCAAATTTTCAAACGTCTAATTCAAGTTTCCAATATTTAACCCTTTTCCAGACTAGGACCAAGTTTCTAATATTTTTGAGGTTTAAACATTGAGTATTTACAATTGAAACCATTGTACATAAATCTTGTGTTTACCTTTTAGGAAACATGTTTAATTCACATAGACTTTATTATTAAAATGATTTATATTAATGTACTCTTTCATTGGTGTATTCTAATTTGCTATTTACCTTAACACAAGCAAGACGTCTAACTTTAAAACATTCCCAAGTGTTATTTCAAATAAAGTTACAGACCAAATCAAGACAAGTTTCAAGTCTCTAAACCTATTTTAAAATGAATATCATAAACCTAATCATGCCTAGGAACATAAATAGTGGGATATATATAACCCCTCCTTTGATGAATAGGTAGTTTATTACCCATATGGGTATGACCAATATGTATAGGATGAGTAAGAACAACAATACTTTACCAACATGCCATATAACACCAATCTTTAATAACATAACCCATACCATCTAGTATTACCACCTAATGCCAAACAAGGCCAATACAAATTGTACCTTCCACATCTGTTATTTGATATAGAAGATAAACCTAATCTAATATACCTTATAAATGCACCAACTAGTGTTGAAAATAGATATGATTAATTTTCATGACAAATTTTCAAAGAAAAAGGGTGAACATCTTGTTTGATTTTTAGAAATGGGAGAAAAATTTCTTCTTAGATTTTCCATAAAATATTTATGTTATTTTGTTAGAATGCCCAAACAAACACCTCTAGCATTATTAGAAAATCAAGCAACTTTAACCAAGATCAAAATTTTATACAAGCTTCTAATCAAGCTCTTGTAGTGTCTAACAAGGGAAAGGGCCAACTCATTGACCAATATTTTTAAAGTTAACTTATTTCTTATCAAATCAGATAAGCTAAATAGGCTTTATGTACTCTCACTAGCTCCCTTACTACATTGGATATTTAAAATACATCACTAATAGAGTTAATTATTTCAAATGCATAGCTAGTATATTTTTTATTTTATCCCACATTTGATTGTAATCTATTTGCCAATAAGACATTAGTTACATATTTTTTGTCACACCTATATATGAAAGAAATATAATAAATACTCCTTATTCAAATGTCCCTATAGATTTTTTATAGCATATGGTAATTAAATCTCAAAAGGAATACCCCAACCCACATCAAGTTCCATCTACAATCAGGTTCCCTTACAAATTCCAAATATAATATTTCTCCCAACATTTTAGGTACTTTCTAGAAACACATTACAACCACACCTAGTCTACAACAACATGTTGTAAGTAGAAATATACCACTTCAAAAAGTGTCAACCGATATCCCACCTCAATAGGTGGTAAACAATTCACCACTTCAATAATTTTTAATGAATCCTCAACAAATATTGTCTAATAAATAATGTATTTCTATTATTCAACCACCTACCACTTTTGTTCAACAAAGTGCCTCTTCAAGCCATCAACATATTCCACTTAACAAAAAATAGGTTCCCATTACATGATAGATTCCTAAATATCAATAGTATATTCCTCCTTAATATCAATAAATTACATTTAATACCTGATAGATTATTCCTTTATTTAGTCCTCAGTTTCCTTCAAATCGACACCACACTCAATAGCAAGTGGCTTACCAATAATAAGTCCCCTATCAGTAGTACAACTCTAATCGAATAACAATTATTCCTAGTAGAGCAAAGCATTTAAATATTCCCCAATATTCTATACCACCTTCTTATCCAAGCCAAGGTAATTTACCCACTTCTTCTCACTCCAATCCCATTTTTCAAGATTTGCAAGAGTTTGAATATGTAAAATTAGCCATTCAGGCAAGAAATAGGATTAAGAAATTTAAATTAGATGGCATATGATATTATTCCTTTGATATTATCTATCTTTAGATACCTTTCCTATATCATTTTGAGATGCTAAATTTTGATAAATAAAAATGGAAATGTGATCCCAAGGAACATCTACAATATTTATTTGTCTCATGTCAAGAAGTTGTATATAATATTATCTACCTACTTCACTTGTTTCCTCACAATTTGATGGGGCATGCCATAGAATGATTTGTTAGACTACCTAATAATTACATTGATATTTTTTATGACTTGTTATATATATTTGTGCATCACTTATATTTTAATTTGGAATACAAATTATGGTTGATCTATATCAGGATAAATAATGAAGAGAAATATTAACTATCCATTTATAATGGTGGTCTTCATTGTCCAGTCAAACCCCACATATTCTCCTTGATGGTAAGTTTCCCATAATCTTAACTTATAATCTACAATATTATATTAATCATAATCTCAATATTTATTTCGTAAATACATTTGTAAACATTATTTATAATGTCATAGAGATTGAGAAAGCCCTCATCAACAAAGGGATAATCAATATTTCCTCTAAAAATCAAGTTGAGAATAAGGATTAGACACAAGATCCTACACATGTGCAAGAAAATACATTAGAGAAGCCTAAATAATTTAACATGAATGAAAATTTTATAGCATGTGGGGTAACTGAATCTCATCATCTAAAATTAATCCAACCACCACTTGTATGAATAAACTAACTTAATAAACTTTTGAATTTATAAATACCCCTCCAAAAAGAGATAATTATCACAATATATTTTTTAATAATCTTAGAAATCCTATTGAGATGCTTTTTAAGAAGCTAGTTTTTGGTAACATGATCATTTACCTAATGCCCAAACTATTTAAAATAAACTAGCCTAAACCTTATTGGTATTGGGAGAATGACTTTTGTGATGACCATCAGGTTAAGAGTCATTATATTCATAAATGTATGTAGCTTCACCATCTCATCTAAATTTTAATTGAAAGTGATGAAATAGATTTTTATAATGTTGCGTTAATGTCTAATAATAATTTTATTATCTATCAAAACGTTTTCCACATCATAAGTCCAACTACAATCAAAACTATAATCAACATCAAGATAACAACTAGAACTAGAATAGACCTCCTAACAATCATAATCCAAGGTAGAATCAATAGAAATAAAACTAGAATCAATGTCAAGATGCCCATTCTAATCAATTTAACTATAATGATATCCCTTATGACTATAATGTCATAGGTTGTATTACTAGTGGATATATAGATACCATTAATATATACCCTAAGCCAACTCCCAATAGTACCTGATGACTTTCACCATCCATTTTAGGACCTCCACATACATTTTTTAGTAATCCTCTTTTGTCTCATAATAGCCCAAAGACTAATCAATAGATAATAGTTACCATTCTAGTTCCTTACTCACCTTCTAATTATAATAGCCCCCTGCTAACTTGAGGTTGTGTGATCATAGCTCAACATTCTAAGGTTATCATTCAAGGTCCTAAACCTTCCTTAAAAAATAACATTCAAGTCCCTCCACCTTATAAAACTAAGTTTATTAATCCTACTAATGACAAACCCTATGATGTTGTGGAAAAATTGAAAGACATACAAGTGTAGATTTATATTTTAGATATTTTGTGTACATCAAATATCCATAAGAACATATTGAATGAGATTCTAAGTCTAAGGTCCCATGTAAAATTACACCTAATGAATTTCAAACACCTGTGAATCATTTGTCTCTATGCCAACAACTTACTTTTGATCAAAATGCTATGTCATCCCTTGGACCTTTACATAATAACCTGCTTGATATAGAATCAATAATTTCCCAACATAAAATTAAATGAGCCCTAGTAGACAATGGTTTAAGGATAAATATTGTAAATTTGAATCTATTCAAACACTTGTAATAAAATCAATAGATATTAATCCAAATACCATCACTATCAAATAATATGATAATGAGGAGTGGGAATCTTAGGGTACCATTTGTTTACCTATTATCATTATGAATCTAACCCATAATACTCTTTGCCATGTTATTAGCTTAGAACTATCATATAATTTCCTCATTGAGTGACCATGGATTGATGAAGTACATGTTGTAAATTCTATTCTCCATTAGTGTATCAAATTTCTCCATTTTAGATTATAAGTTATTATTTCTAGTGACCTATAGCCATACCAATTTTGTAAACACCTAGAAGTAGATTATGAAAGCTACAACTATCACCATGGGAATAGAGCCTATTATCAATCAAATTTTCACCCTTTTAAAGGTATTTAAAGACTTATAATATTTATGTAACATGTAAATACCTTAATCTTGTGGGTACCTCATTGGGAAGGTGAATCTCTAGGTTAAAGGTATAGCTCCCCTTGATGAATCACTTAGTCTCAAACACTAGTCTAACACTCTCTAGGAAAAGGGAGAGAAACCTAATCTAATGAAGGCGATGCACCAAATATGATCTGATCACTGTAAACCAACTACAATTTCACTTAAAAAAAGATACTAACTTGCACATGACACTAATCCAAATCTGCATCTCTACATCAATGTTTATCATGAAGGTTCATTAAACAATCTTGAGCTAGGAGGACTATTGAAGAGGTCATGACATGACACTAATGAAAATACAAATAAATAAAACCCTACACACTCCATTTGAACACTTCAATAGACATGAAAAAATTATTTCAAATTGAACATGAATTTTAAACAAGGAAAAACATGCCAAGGAAGTAAGCCTATCACTTAGCAAGACCAACTAATCATGTATGCATATTGAAACCAATCTATGGAGAAGGTAAAACTAATTTATTATTCATTGATAAAAAGCATAAAAATGGTTAGGGCTTCACCATACCTAGGTATAGGATAAAAACTTATCTAATTAAGGTGCAATATATAGATAAAGTGAGAGAAGATAAGGGCATAAGAGAGAGAGGGAGAGGGAGAGAGAGAGAGAGAGAGAGAGAGAGAGAGAGAGAGAGAGAGAGAGAGAGAGAGAGAGAGAGAGAGAGAGAGAGAGAGAGAGAGAGAGAGAGAGAGAGATAAGTGTAAAAAATGATTTTTAAAATAACCATTAATTATTCAAATACAATTGTTAGTCTTCTAAAGATACTCTGCTTCTCCAAGTGGCATGGATGTTTCAAAATTTACTTAACACCTAGACTAGATATCCAAAATTTCCCTTTCCTTTGGCTTGTAGAATGATAAATGGACTTATTTATGGTCAAGTCATGTTTAATTACACCTTTAATCTATTTTTGACACCTCTCAAGTGATCTCTTCAAGTTCTCTTTGACACATCACTTCATTCTCTTGGTAGTGTCTAGAAATCTCTCCATCTCACTAGGCTAATTTTACTTACAAGTGTTAAAAACTGAATTCATATTCTCTAATTCATTATCTCTCCATAGATGGCCTATTAACATTATAATATACATACAAAAACTCATTTGGAGGTCCCAAACTACCCTCAAGAGTTTATTTGGCACCAAAATCTCCATATTACCCTCATTCCTTGTAGCCCTAAAATCATAAAAACCTCCTTGTGTAGATAAGTGTATGGAATATCTTTATAAAATGAGAACATATTTGAGGAAAAAATATCCTCTTTCATATTCATATCAAATTTAATTCCTATGACATGAGTGGAAGTGTTAGTTTTCTACCTTTCTCTCTCCTAACTAGGTCTCAATTAGGCCTCTCTACCTAAAGACTAAATTTTGGATCCATAGGATTCCCACACGTTTTAAACATAAAATAAACATGTTATTAAGTTTTATTACCTCCTAATTATCCTCCATATAAAATTTGATCTTCTAACACCTTGAATGGACCTCCCAAGTAGCATAAAATAGTCCTTTTTGGCCTATTACATATAATTACATACTTGTAATTACCAACCAATGGCATGGGGTGATGATTAGAAAAATTTTATATATTATTAAAATAATTTAATAATTCACCCAACTCATCTAGATAAATGAGGATTTTTTCTTTCTCATTAGGTCATATTTGGTCTTTTAGGTAGCCTGAAGGTGTCTTAAGGTCTTAACAATGATTCATATAGGACATGTCCTATTTATCTCTATTAATACCAAAAATTAAAAGTTTGGGGACCCATTCACCACATACAAAAATCATTTAGTCCTATTCATAAATTCATAAGATATCTCAATAAAATTTGGTGACCTATTTGGGTCAAGTAGGCCATATGTGACTACCCTACTCTCCTAGTCACTGATTCATGAAATGTAGATATTCAATTTATAAACTATTATCATTAGGATAGATCATTAATATCACTAGTTATCTCCAATTTCCATTCTATTTCATTCAACTCCTTTAAGGAGATTTGAGCTTATCAAGGTGGTCTCTTAGGTAGAAAGGACTATGTGCACAGAATGAGAAAGAGTCTCTTCAAAAAAATATCTTAAAGTGTATTATGTGACCATGAGAACTTATTCACCATTTACAATTGATACAATAATTATTATAAATGATTTAAAATGTACATTAGTCTCCCATCAAGAGTTTTGCAACTTGAGTTCATGCCATAAGGGTTTGAATGTAACTAGCCCTGTGTAGACCTAATGGTATGGTTTTATTATTCTTGAAGAGTTTTGGAGTCTATATGATTTATCAAATGAATCTAAGAATATTTATACAGTATCCATGAGATTATATAGTTGTATCAAATTTTTCTTTTTCTTGTCCATCATGAATGGTGACCAATTCTACTCAGTGTACTATGCAGGCTTATGTGATGCCAATCTAACTATCATTTATTTTATCTTATTTGAAACATCAAATTAGATAGAAGATAATATATATGGAATAATTAATGCCTCACTCACATTAAATTTCAATCAATACATAACTTTAAATTCACATTCTCTCCCTTTTTACAAGTTGACAACCTCACTAAACAATCCACCTATAGGTAAGCATTTTAGGGTCTTAGCTATGTCTTGGGGTTTTAATAGAAGATATATGATCATTTAAATAACCCTTTTTAAATTATTAACAACTCAATATTCATATTTTAACCTTATTATTCTTTTTAAGGTCTCAAATCTCCACAAACACCCATTGTCTCTCTCATACATGCTCAAGACTATAGACTATAGTTCAAGCCTACTATGATCTCATATGACACTACCTTTAGCCATTGATATAGATTTGAAGATCCTAAAAATAATTCAAGGATTCAATACACTTTTTTTAAATTGCCTTAACTTCAAACCATATTCCAATATCTCATCTTCAAAATATATACACTATCAAATATCTTACTTGTAGGTGAATATTGGGTGTCTTGAGCACATTTTGAAGATGCACATTCACTCTATAAACTTAAGTATTTCTAGATATCATTGAGAGATATTAAGACATATTAAAAATATTTACCTTATCTTCCAACCAATTCACATTTATCTTCAATGTATATCCTTTCAATGCTCCCACATGTCATTTCTTCCTACATGACTATAGTTGACAATGAACTATGTGGTTGTAGGTATGACTTGGTGTCTTGAGCACTGAATTGGTGAGTACATCCTTTCCTATGAGTTTTAAACTCATAAAATTTGAAAACAGCACACCTCTTTAATCACTCAAGTCCCTAACATGATATTCTTGATATATACTACATTAAAACTCTCACAAAAAGCAGACTTATAGGTTGTAGACCCGTAGGTCTGCATTCTTGTGCATTGTGCCTCATATCGGTGAAAAAATTACTTTATAGATTAATATCAACCTTAAATAATGTTTTATTGATCTCCAAACAAGGTAAATATTCTTATGCAACCCTGAACAAGGTAAAAACAAGACTTTTCAAATGTTTTTACCCAAGTTCTATATGCATAGTGTTTGACAGTAAGTTTGGGAATTACTTGGAGAGGTTTGGTAAAATATGAATAGATATGTTGGATATCCTTGTATGAATTTTTAGGATTATATAATACATGATTAAACTCCCTTTAATGTACTTAGACTATCAAACTCCTACAAAACTCCAAGTGTAGACAGTGACACATTTAGCATGAAGGCTCCTCTTGGCACTATGAAGGCTCACATATGCCAACTCAATGAAGGTGAGTATAAAATTATATTGAATTTATTTTAATCCCTTTAAAAACACTTTCCATGATTCAAAAAACTTCAACCTACAATAAATTATTTAAAAACATAATCCTGTGGGGATTTTAGCTTAAAACATGCACCTTAGCTCCTTAGAAATTATTCATAAAGATAAATAAAAAAATAAAATTAAAAATTACACTAATTGTAATCCCATAGTTTTATCCTACTCTGGCCAAAATATTATCCTCCAAATCTACATGTATGACTTGTACCATATAATTGAAAATGGCCTTCATGAGCTTGTGAAGGGAACGATGGAAAAGAGACAGAGTTTTCTGCTTTTTTTGTAATTTAAACCTAATATAAAAATATAATGTGAATTTTTTAAGATGAAAGGATGTTTTATAACCATTTTTTACATTCAATTGATCACAACAAGTCCATACAAATACCTATATCCCTTCTTTGTCATTGAAACTCATGATTTTGACTTTTATCTAACTTGATGATAGATGTAGAAATTATGTAACTACTCCAATGTCTTTAGGAAGTGTTTTTTTTGTATTTTTCACATATATATGTTTAATATACATTGGATTTAGTTAAGACCCTCTTTTTCCTTCATTAAACACTACCTTAAAGTTCACAAATGAACCTTAAACACTCCAAAACAGCATTAAATGATTGTATATGTTGATTAAGGATTGAAATGACCTTTAAGGATACCTAAAGACCTATAACACTTCTTAACTAAATATCATCACTCCATGACAAGACTAAACCACTACAAGACCACTATAGGACTTTACCTTAATTGCTCCAAAATTGCCTTAAACAATGATAATAAGGTGTTATGAAGGATTTTAGAGACCATATAAAGCATGAAATGGATTTAAACTATATTAACAATACATGATAAAAACATTTCACCTATAAGGGTTGACATTTTGACCTTGGGGGTCAAATTAGTCAACAAATTGGTGAATCACATGGGTAGCATACCTACTATGCTAAATGGACTAGTAGCCTTGTCCTTCCTTTGGGAAATAGAGTCATTTACAATCAGTTTCATACCTGACCATACCTTTACCTTGACAAGACAATTTTATTGGACCTTCAAACACACACAAACAAAGACAACAAGACACAAAGCAAACAACAAGACACATATACATGTGATATAAAGAACTTAAGGAACACAACAAACAACAAATCAAACTAACTATATAGAACTAACCTAAAAATGACTTCTTCCTCCTAGATCAAATGGGAATCTTAGACAATCTTTTAATTTATGAGATTAATAATGGCATGAAGTAAGCTACCTTTTGAGCCTTGGTCTTGTTGACTTAATATTTTTATTGAATGCCACTCCTCTTGGCATGATTTCAAATGAATCAATGGTTACTACAAACCAATCACCTATGAAGGTGAATTCATATTATGGTTCAAGCTCTGTCTCATAATATTTTTATATGTTTGTGTCTATCTCAAACATGGCCATCTCCTAGATTATAGGAGTAACCTCAAACATGGTTCTTTAGATATTGTACCTTATCCTTAAAGGACTAAAATAAATTCAAGAACATATTCAATTTGACCAAAAAATGGTGTAGGCCCTTAAAGAGCCTCAAATTCAGTCCACACTTCCCAATACTTCTACCATAGGTCCTCTTGGTCCATGAAGGCATCAAAAACTTTACCCTTAAATGGTTTTTCAAATTCAATCTCTTTATCATCTTCAAAATAATAATAGTCATCATAGATTTCTCCATCATGTACCTGAGACTCTTGGTGGTGTTATTCAAAACATGTTTGCTCACTAGGAACCTTACGTTCCTCATCAACAATCTAATTTTTCTCTCTTAGAGGTGTTATCTTATCAAAACCTTCATACTCTTGGAACATATCTAAATATATCTACCACACATCCTTCAAGTTTTCTTAAACCTATTTACGAGACTCAAAAAATTTAGTCAATATGATATTCCTCTCAAAATTATTTTCTTCCATGTTTTGATCAACCTCTTCATTAGCTAAGGTAGAAATCTTGATACTCTCTTCATGGGTAGTTACAACCTCATCAAGATTATCTCTTTATTCATTTAATAAGATTGATTTGTGTTTATCTTCACTAAGGGGAGTACCAATGGTTAATTATTCATCATAGACACTTGAATCATCTTAATTATCTACAAGTACAAATATTTATTCTTCACTTACATCCCATAGGACATGTTCCTCTTCAATAAGGGATGTGGTGTGGGGTGATGGGTAAGTTCATCAGTTCGAGAGGGAGTTGAGGTATGGTGGGTAGATCATGAATGGGCTTGGGAATGGAAGGATTAATTTTGAAACATGGCATCTTGGATATGGACGATTTTAAATGAACTCTTGGAGAGATAGAAAATTGAGTTGGGCAATGGAAGGGACTTTCTCTTCAACAATCACCTCATATTTATCATGGAATTATTGAGGCTCATTATTATCTTGAAAACACTCTTAAATAAACCTCCAATATAAATGATCTACAGGTTCTTAGGGAGATGGAAATGGAGCTTTAGTAGGCACAAATATTTCTTTGACCTCAATCTCTTGATATTTGATTGATTTAAGTCCTTTCATCTTCAACTCTAGTTATTTTATTTACCTATATATACTCTATTGGCATAGATTTTATATAAGGTGGTTAGCAGCTTCATAGGGGACATAAGAGGGATGGTATGAGGTATAATAGGACTCTTGAAGAGGTATGAGAGATACTCGCATATGTTTAAATTCTTATTTGATTTTAACTTCCTAGTTTTTACTTGTCTCACTTTTCTTAATCCATGACTACACCACTTGATTCCATCTTGGAATCTTAAAAGACCTCTTAGGGGGTTCATGAGGGAGAGAAGTAGCATTTTGGTTTTCAACAATGGGCTGATCAACAATAGTCTCTTCTTTACTTTGAATTCTCTCTTGGATAGAATTCCAAGAAGGAAAAGTTTGAGGAACATAGGAAGGACTTAGAACACTTGAAAACTCACTTGGAAATGTCTCTTGGGGAAGAATGGGTGGCATATATGAGGATTGAGATGGTGTGCATGAAGACACATAAGGCTGATGGAGTTGGATCTATCATTCCTCATGTTTACTTAGCTTATACTTAAAACTTTGAATGAAACCACCTACATCCATCATCTCACTTGATAAGCTTTGCCAGTTTTCTCTCTTAATAGGGGCCCATTCTTCTTTCATTAGTTGTAATGAATCTCTCATGTCATGAATGAGGTGAATAGGGGTATATTGACCATATTCTCTTTATGTATTAAGGTCTAACATGTACCTCTCATAGCCTAAGAGAATTTTATTCAAGCTTGAAATAAATTGATTTGATAAGTGACTAGGGACATCTTGAACTTGAGGAGGCTGATCATATACAATATCATGATCATTTAGATAGAATGTAGGCTTACCATAGGACTGATATGGATCATGATAGGACTAATAAGGATTATAATAAGTCTGGTATGGATGAACATGGGGCTAAGATAATTTATCAACTTTTATGAAACCAAAATTCATTTCAAACTCAACCATAACAATTTCATCAAGATAATGACATGAAACACAACTTACTTTGAATGAGTGACTGGGACACTAAAACCAGCTAATCATGCATGAAGTTGTCATTGATGTTTTTAATGCCTTTAAAAAGCTGATAGGTAGAAGAATAACACCAAGAATTCTTCCACAAATTTCACCATTGATCCCATCAAGTGTGCCAAAATTATTATCAATCAAATTTTCACCCTTTGGAAGGTAGTTCAATCCTTCCAAATTTTATGTAACATGAAAACACCTCAAGGTTGTGGGTACCTTATTGGAGAGGTAAATATCTAGGTTAAAGGGTTAGTACCCCTTGATGAATCACTTAGTCTCAAACACTACTCTAACACTTGATAGGAAAAGGGAGAGAAACCTAATTTAATGGAGATGATGCACAAAATATGATTTGATCACTACCAACCAATTGTAATTATACTTCAAAAAAGACACTAACTTGCACATGACACTAATCCAAATCTGCCTCTCTACATAAATGTTTCTCATGAAGGTTTGTGAAGTAATCTTGAGCTAGGTCTAGTCAAGAGTTTATGACATGACACTAATGAAAATACAACTCACTAAACCCATACACATTCCATTTGAATAAATTAAAATACCTATAAAAATGGATTATAATCTGAACATGAATGTTAAATAAGGACAAAAATGCCAAGGAGGTAAGCCTATAAGTTAATAAGATCAACTAATCAAACATTCATTTTGAAAATAGTCCATGTGTAAGGTAAAACCTTGTCATTCTTCATTGATCAAATGCTAAAAATGGGCATGGATTTTCCATACCTAGGTGGAGGATACAAACATAGCCAATTAAGGATCAATATATAGATAAAGTGAGAGAAGAAAGAGAGAAGGGAGTAGGAGAGAGAGAGAGAGAGAAATGTATAAAATAAGTTACAATAAGAAAGGAGTTTGGAAATTCCCATCAGGTCCTCAAAGACAAGTATTAGTATTTTTAAGATACTCTTATACTCCAAGTGGCATGGAAGTTTCAAACTTTGCTTGACACCTTGACTAGCTCTCTAAAACTACCCTTTGCTTTATATTTTATAATGACAAGTGGCCTTCTTGATGGTTATGTCATGTTTAGTTCCAACATTGATCTATATTGACACCTCTCAACTAATCTCTTCAAGTTATCTTTGACACATCACTTCATTATCTTGCTAGGTATCTAGATATCACTACATCTTATTAGGCCAATCTTTCTTATAAGTGTAAAAAATTGAATTAATATTCTCTAGTTCATTCTATTTCCATGGATGGCCTATTCACATCATACTAGACCTATAAAAACTCATTTGGAGGTCTTAAACTACCCTTAATAATTCATTTTGTACCAAAATTTCCATTTTGACCTCATTCCTTGTAGCCCTAAAATCATACAAACTTAATTATGTAGATAATTTTATGGATGATCTTGAGAAACCAACCACATATCTAATTACCTAGTATCCTCTTGTATATTCAATTCAAATTTCATTTCAAGCTCTAATTAGAAGTGCCATTTTTTAACCTTTCTCTCTCCTAACTAGGTCTTAATTAGGCCTCCCTACCTAGAGATTATATTTTGGATCCATAGGGTTCCCACACATATGAAACCTAAAATAAACATGTGATTCAATTTTATTACCTCTTGAGGATCCTTTATTTCAAATTTGAGCTTCTAACACCTTGTATGGACCTCTCAAGTAGCTTAAAATAATCCTTTTTGGCCTATTGCATACAATTTTGTACCTAAAAGTACCAACCAATGGCATGGAGTGATTATTAAGAGATTTTTATACATTATTTAGGTTATTTCACAAGTCACCAAACTCACTTAGAGGTATTAGTATTATTTTCTCTCTCATTCGATCAGATTTGATCTTCTAGGTAGCCTAAATGGGTCTTAGGGTCTTAAAAATGATCCATACATTATAAGTCCTCTTTATCTTTCTTAATGCCAAAAATTGAAATTTTTTGGATCCCTATGACACCTACAAACATCATTCACTCCCATGCACAACCTCATAAGATATCTTAGTAGAATTTGGTGACTTCTCAGGCTCAAATAAGCCATTTGTGATTATCATGCTCTCCTAGTCACTTTTTCATATAATGTACATATTAAATTTTTAAAATATTTTCATTATAATGGAGTATGAATATCCCCATATCACCTAAAATTTACATTCTCTTTCATGCAATTATCCAAGGAGCTTTGAGCTTTTCAAGGTGGTCTCTCAAGTAGAGAGGACTATGTGTAAAAAATGAGAGAGAATCTCTTAGGAAAAAGACCCTAAAGTGTATTAATGACCATGATAACTTCCTCACAATTATTAATGATGTACAATATACATCAGTCTCCCATCAATAGTTCTACTACCTAAGTTCATACCATGAGGGTTTGAATGAAACCAGGCCTATGTAGCCCTAATGGTGTAGTTTTATTATTATTGAATATTTTTGGTGTTTATATTATTTATAAAATGACTCTAATACTTTTTCTCCACACTCCATTAGAATATACAATTTTATCAATGTTTTCTTTTTCTTTTCCATCACTAAAAGTGACCAATTTTACTCAGTGTACTATGCAGGCCTGTGTGATGCCAATCTAACTATCATCTCTTTTCTCCTATTCAAAGCATAAAATTAGATTTAAGACACTCTATATGTAATTATGAGTACCTCACTAATATTAAATTTCAAATAATATGTCACTTTTAATTCGCATTGTCTCAATTTGTACAAGTTTGAAAGGCAACCTGACTGAACAATCCACCTATAGGTAAGCATTTTAGGTCTTAGCTATGTCTTGGGGTTTCAATGTAAGTTATATGATTATTTAAATAACCTTTGATACATTATTTAAATCTCATTATTTATATTTTAACCTTCTTAGTCTTATCAAGGTCTCAAAACTCCATAAACACCCCATGTCTCTCTCATACATGCTTAGGATTGTAGAGTACTGATCAAGCCTACTAGGCTCTCATATGGCACTATCAATAGCTATTCATATATATTTGAATCTCATAAAATTAATTCAAGGATTCAATACCCTTTATATTACCTACTTCAACTTCAAACCATATGTTAATATCTCAACTTCAAAACATATACCTCTATCAAATATCCTACCTATAGGTGCACATTGGGTGTCTTGAGCCTATTTTAAAAATGTAATTTCATTATATAAGCTTAGGAAGTTCTAGATATCCTTGAGAGATATTGAGACATATTAAAAACTTTTACCTTATCTTCCCACCAATTCATATTTATATCCAATGCATATTCTTTCAATGTTTCCACATGTCATTTATTCCTTCATGGTTGTAGGTGACAATGAACTGTGTGGCTATATGTATGACTTGGTGTCTTTAGCACTGAATTGGTGAGGACATCCTTCCATATGAGTATAAAACTCATAAAATGAGAAAATAAAACACATATTTAACCACTTATTCCCTTAACATGATATTCTTGATATATACTACATCAAAACTCTCATAAAAAGAAGACCTATAAGTCCACAGACCTACAGGTCTATAGACCTTGAGGTCTGCATTCTTGTGATCTAGGCCTCATATTAGTGAAAATTTTACTATTGAGATTAATATCACCCTTACATAATGTTTCATTTCTCTCCCAAGAAGGTGAATATTCTTATACAACTTTAAACAAGGTAAAAACAAGACTTTTCAAATGTTATTACATAGGCAGTCATATATGCAAAGTGTTTGGTAGTCAGTTTGGGAACTACTTGGAGAGTTTGGTATAATGTGACAAAATATTTTTTAGTTCCTTATATGAATTTATATTATTATTTAAGGCATGTTAAAACTCCCTCGAATGTACTTATACTATTAAACTCATGCAAAACTCCAAGTGTAGACAGTGACACATTTAACATGAAGGCTCTTCTTGGCACTATGAAGGCTCACACATGCTGACTTGATGAAGGTGAGCATGAAATTATTTTTAATTCATTTTTATACCTTATAAACACTTTACATACTTAAAAAAACTTTAACCTGTAATAAAGTGGTGAAAAACACAAGCCTATGGGGATTTTAGCTTCAAAAAAGCACCTTAGCTCCTTAACAATTGTTCATAAAGATAAGAATCTCAATAAAGAAACCAATTAGAATAATTATAATCCCATATGATTCCCCTAATTGTTCCAAAATATTATCCTCCAACTCTACTTGTAAGGCATGTACCATGTAGTTAAAAATGGCCTTCATGAGCTTGTGAAGGGAGTGATCGAGGAGAGAGATTTTTCTACATATGTTGTACTTTAAACATGATACAAATATATAATATGACCTTAATAATATACAAGGACATTTTGAAACCATTTTTTTACCTCTAAATGATCTCAACAATTCTATACAAGTACCTTAACTCCCTTCTTTGACATTTAAACTTCAAGATTCTAACTTTTATCTAAATTGATAGTAGGTGTGGTAGTTATGTAACTTCTCCAAGGTCCTTCTTAAGTGTTTTTTTTTGTATTTTTCACTTGGGTAGATTTCTTATACATTGGAGTTAGTCAAAACCCACTTTTTCCTTCATTAAACACTACCTTAAAGTTTACAAATAAACCTTAAACACTCCAAAACATCATGAAATGCTTTCATAAGTTGATTAAGTCTTGAAAAAACCTTGAAGGACATGTAAATCCCTATAATACTTCTTGAATAACTCTCATCACTCTATGAAAGAATAGATCACTATAGGACATTACGTTAATTTCTCCATAATTACCTTAAACAATTCTAATAAGGTGTTATAAAGACTTCTAGATACCATATAAGGGATGATAAGGCTTTGAACTAGGTTATAAAGACATGAAAAAATGTTTTCACCTATAAAATTTAACATTTTGACCTTGGGGGTCAAAATTGGTCAATATATCCCATCCCTAAAAAGGATAATAATATAGATGATCAACCACCTGAGTCTAATTATGTAGATCCGATTACTTGTACATCCACATCATCTACACCATTTACTTAAATAACAATCAGTTTAATATTCAATAAAATAACCTTGGGTAATATAAAATTGGCAATGTTTTCCATATAGCCAAGTTGCCTAAGATGCCTAAATCATACTGTAAACTTAAAGTAAGAACTGATAAAATGGAATTGCACAATAAGGATTATTATCTTCAGAAAGGTCCCATAGTTTTCATCAAAACCACTTCACATGAACAATAATATATCAAGGCTGATGATGATTCATGGTTATATAATGATGATTTTTCCACTTACTACCAAAACATAAATTATCCTATTCCAAAAAGGATAATGGATAACTAGGACTATAATGGAAAAGGCCTAAGGAAAAAAATAAAGACCTATTAAGCCAATATCAGTAGCCAAAAATAAAAGAACTCAAGGTATTGGATACAAACCCCCTAAGTATTACCCCTTATATCTCAAGAGTGACACTAATTTATGATCTAACACTGATAATGTTGACAATGATGTAAGGTCCTACTATAACATTTATGATGGTTTGGCTGACACTAACCTATTTGACCCTAATAAAATATATACCATTACTTATATCCCATATTATTCCCCTCTTTTCCTTCATCATCCTTAATTGATTGACTGGGACCAAAAAGACTCATACATACCATTAGATGATTTTTAGAATGATGAGGAAATCTATGAATTCTTGAGCCTTAGAAATGGTTTACCATTTGGTGATCACAAATAAGTATTCTCTATTACATTAATAATCTTGCCACTTATTATAGAGACCAGGTTAGCTTCCTTAGTCACAAAGAGAAATAATTTAAAAAACCAAATTTTGAGGTCCCAAAGTGATCACCTCCTTGAGGTGCTTTTGTAAAAGGTAAAAAGTAAAGAAAAATATGGGTCTCATAGTGAAAATATATTTTAGGTACCATTGGACAATAAGTTCACCCTCTTTAAATGAATACCAAGCCTCCTCTATGACTAAAACTTCATGATTATCAAGAATATATTTAGAGGGTCAGAAAGTATGTTATTAATTAGCTCAGGATCTCTTGCACACCTTTACAAATTTACCTTTGTCAGACTTTGGCGATTCTTATTATTCATGTATTGGATAAATTTATGAGATATTTGAGCCACTATATGAAGATGAAGACTAATGTACCACATTTCTAACTATTTTATAAGATGGTTCCATAATGTTTGTGGAAGATACCACATAAGTCAATAGTGGAACGTTGTTTGATCCTAAGTGGAACACACTTAGAGTGTCCTTCAATGAAGAGGAATGTGAAATTTTTACATCCATCCCTTAGGTGTTTTTTTATATTTTTTCTTGGTTAGATTTATATAAGTCTAGATTGGACCCTAATTTAGTTGTATATCACATTGTTGTAAGACTTGATGCCAATCTAATTAATCATAATTTGAGAAAAATACACCCTCACGTATCTATATTTGTTAACAAAAAATTGAAAAAAATATATGAGGGAGAGTATATCCATCCTATAGATTATTCAGAGTAGATATCCAACATATTCTAATTAGAAAAATCCACAAAGAATCTGATTATGTACCAATTTCAAATATATCAATAAAGCATGTCTAAAGGATGACTTTCTTTTTCCAAACATTGATATGATTATAGATTCCATAGTAGGGTATGAGATGTTATCTCTTATGAATGGCCTCTCTAGATATAATTAGATCAAGATAACACCTGAACACCACCAATACAAGATAGTGTTTTCTACTACATGGGAAATGCTTTATTATCAAATGATGACATTTGGCGTCATGAATGCTAGTGCCATGCACCAACATGTAAAGATTGTCATTTTCCATGGATTGATTCATGATATTTGTTAATATTATGTGAATTATATTTCAAAAAAAATAAGACCCAAGAAAAAAATCCATATGTTATGAATAATATTTGAAAGGCTTCATTAATACAAAGTGAGGCTTGACCCTAAAAAGTGCATCTTTGATGTTACTTGTGGAAAATTGATAGATTTCATCTTTTTCCACATGAGAATTAAATTCAATCCAACCAAGGATAATTCCATAATATAAATTCTTCCACATTCTAATATGAATTAGATCTGCACCCTATAGGACAAAATCCAATCCATTAGGAAATTTATTTCTTAGTTAGTAGATAGGTGTCACCCCTTCAATAATCTCTTGAAAAAGGGCACCACTTTCTCATGGAATGCTAATTGTCAACATGCCTTTGAGATATTAAAAGGATATTTTCAAAATCCACCTTTTCTACCTCAACCAACACCTAAAAACTCATTACTTATTTAAATCCTAACTTAATATGCCTTGGGGGCACTCTTAGCACACCATAATGATCAGGGGAAAGAAAAAGGTGTAAATTAATTAATCAATATATTGGTAATTTTTTAACATAATTTCAAGTCAATTGAGAAATAAATCTTATCAATGGTGTTTGTATCCCAAAAATTGTGACATTATATGCCTAACAAAAAGACTATTGTCATTAACAAAGTGGACCCACTCAAATACCTACTTTCTAAGGTAGCTTTGGCTGGTCATATGTCCAAATGAATCATGCTATTAATTGTTTTGAGATTGAATATGTACATCAAAAGGCCATAAAGGGGTATTAAATTGAATATCAACTTGATAAATCACCCTTATAAGATACCAAACCATTAATATTCAATTTTATTGATGAGTTAATCATGAATCTAGACGACAATTCTTTTGAATCATAGCACTAGACCCTTTAATTTGATGGTTCTTACACTTCTTGTGTATATGGAGATGGTATAATATTCATAACATCATAGGTAGATATTATTATTGGAGCATTCTACATTGGTTTTTATTATAAAAATAATATAAAAGAGTATCAATCACTCATTATAGGGATTCATCTAGCAGTACAATGGAATATCAATAAGTTACATGTTCATGGGTATCATCAACTAATTAGTATCTAGGGGACAGAGTAGTACTAGACCAAATATGAAAAGTGTATTCATTAAAAGAGTATGGTGGACCATATTAAACAAATTTTTGAACACATCCATTTTGAATAGATCTTAAGGTCCATCAACAATATTTCAGATGTAATGGAAACAATTGGTTCACTAATAATAATTACATATCATGTTCTAGATTATACGTTCCTTATTAGACATATTTTAAGTCTAGCTTATGAATTTTCTAAATATAAAATGGTATGCAATATTTTTGGTCCCATCTCACCTTGGTAATCTAATATATATTCCTACTTTCATGATCATATTATCCCTTCTAGCCTTTCTCATTAAAAAAAAAATCATTGATAATACCTTTCATTATACTATATTCAGTTCCACACTCTATCATAGAGGATATGATGAAAATATACTTCATTTTTTAGATTTAGTAGAGTATAAATTAGTGCTTAAAGAAGTACACAAAGGGATTTTTGGGGACCATACTAGTGGAATGGGATTTTCCTAGAAACTCTTATGTGCATGGTGTTATTGGTCCACCGTGGAGTCTAACACATTTGATTATTTAAAAAGTGTGTGGCTTATCAAAATCATTCCAATCTCATTCATATACCATCTCAACCACTTCAACCAATCAATATTTCATGGTCATTTTCCACATGGGACTCAATCTTGTAGGGAAAATCAATCCTACTTATACAGATTTTCATAAACAGATCCTCACTATAAAAAAAAATTATAAAGCAGGTCAAAGCCATTACACTCTCTTATATAATAGGTAAGTATAATTCAAAATTCATCCTCAATCATCTCATTTTCCACTTAAGCATTCCATGTGACCTCATTTTTGACAATGGTAGCTTATTTAAAAATAGTGAAGCATCTAACAAAACCCTTGTCTAAATCCTTAAAAATACTATTAATTTTTTGGGTTGTAATTGAAATTTATAGTTATTTCCTACCATCTAGGCCTATTGTCCCAATACCCAAACCCCAATTAGAACCACACCATATTTCCTTGTTTATGTCACTGAAGACATTATCCCAACCAAGATCAAGTTTCCTTTATTTCACATTTCATTGCAAGATATCACTGATGCTGAGGAATATAGAGTCTCTCAGTTGCAATAATTAAAATTAATTGATGAAACATGGGTATCTACTTTAAAAAATCTCCAAGAATATCAGAATAAGTTATGTCATAGCTACAACAATCATATCAAACCTATAGACTTTGAATTTGGTGATTTGGTCTAGAAATAAACGCAAAATAATATCAATGTCTCCCTTGAAAATAAATAAAAATTTTAGCCTAATTGGTTTGGCTCATTCATCATCACAACTAGCTATGGATATGGGGCATATAGATTGGCTACACCATATGGGGAAGAGCTAGATAAGCCCATGAATATTATGCATCTCAAGTGTTTTTAAACTTGATTTTCTTAAACATTGTATTTAAGGATCCATGGTTGGGGGAATGGTCTCATACCTTGCCTTCATTTCAATTCTAATTGAGTCAATCTATCGTGATCTTATTCCCCCATCCTATTACCGATCATAATCTTGATTATGGTTCAAAATCACAAAATATAATCTCAAATACCAAAATTCAAATAAATTTTCATGTAGATTATTTAGATTTGGTCACCATCATCACATCTAGGATAGGCATTATGTCAAAGTAGCTTACACATGATTTAGAGTAGGTCACCATCATCACATCTTGGTAACACCATCATCACATCTTGGTGACACCTTTTCCCACACTCTCACTATTTTATGATCAACCTAAACCATGATCTCACTATTTTGTGAGAAACCTAAGCCACACTATCATAATTTTTTGATTTGAAACATTATACATCTCATAATCCTCCATTAAGTTGAGATGTCAAAAAATCCAAAACAATAAAAATAATAAAAAACCCACAAAATTTGAAAATATGAAAGAACCTATAAAATCAAAATAGTTCAAAAAGGGATTAAAATATCCATGAGAGATATAAAGTCATAAAAATTAGTCTTATTGTGTCATCATGCTCACCACTGATATTTGACCTTTTTTTGGATGGAATGATTTATCTCATTTTTTGGGTGGGAAACCCTTATCCAACCATGATAATTTCTAATTTATCTTTTCCATTCCCTAATTTACACTCCCATTTCTAGGAGAACTACATTATATTGAGGTCCACATAGACTATGAAGTTAGCACATAGATGCATGGGTCATCTCAAGTCAGATTGGCCAATATTAATGTCATTTCACCTTTCTTGATTTATCTCAACATTATCATTATTTATGAGTGTACCCTTCTTATTCTTCCTCTATAATATAATCTCTTACTTTTCATCATTTTTATTCTTTCCCACATCCCTGACAAAACTACATTTAGCCTAAAGTCCATTGGACTATGTAGGTATATTCCACTTGCATAGGGCATTAGGATATATCTTGACCACCCTTTATTATTTCATCTATTACCCCTTATGTCTAGGTTATTTTCTTGACCTATTAGTTTCCCTATATATCTTAGGGGTATAATCTCCAAGAGTAACACCTTATGTTCACGCATGCATAAATCATTCACTAATTACTTGATTTATGGTGTGTTTGTCAATGATGATTATTTTTTATTATTTTTGGTATATTTATTTACTTATCCTATTGAGATATATAATGCTTTCTATTTATTTTATTTTTATTTTAGGTTTGCTTGCTTGTTTGTTTCCTTTTTTTTTCACCTTGACTTAGACCATTTTGCTAGCAAGGTCATCATCATGGTGCTTCATGTCACATAGTTATACTTAAGAACATCCATTATCATATGTTGGGTATCAACATCATTTCATTTTATCATTGGTGCATTATTTTCAATTCTCTATTAGATCAGGGGTCAGTCCTTATGCACATTATGGCCTAAACATCATGGTTGTTTATATCATGGTGCATGTCATTTAGGTGCTTCATTAAAAATCAAGTATTAAAGGTATCACAATCAATGTTCTATTCAAATATCTCCCTGTCTACTATCCTAAAACTAGATCCATAAAACCCATGACTAATCTATATGTTACTCATGATACATATCAACAAATGAGCATATATAAAATATCATAAACATTTATGAATCTTGATCAGATATCCATACCATGTACCCATTCATATCACATTTAGAATACATAGAATCATATTGAACCTTTCCATTCTTCTTCAAAGGCCCATTTATAGCTTCCCTTAGCCATTTTCCATTTCATTTTCTTCAACATTATTCTTTTATTAGCCTATTTTTCCTACAAATAGTGATTTTTCTAAATTTTTAGTGCCCATTTATTTTTAATTATTCCCTAACCATTACATCGAGGGGTATCTAGGGCTAATCAAGCACCCTTTTGGGAATCAATCTAGGTTTTTCAACTTATAATTATAAAAGATAAGAGTGAAGACATAATTTTTAAAGCATTATAAAATTTCTTCTTAATGACTTTTTCATTTTTTGAAAATATGGTATTGTGCCTAGTATCTCATAATACCTTCTCATACAGCATAAAATGTAGACACTTCATTTTAATCACGTATATGTATAAAATGTAATCAAGATTGAATTTCTATGATCGTATGAAAATCTAACCATAAATCACTAATAGACCTAATTGACCCACAAAATGCCATTTTAACCTAAAATTGTAATGACACATCCCTAATTGGGGTAATGGATCATATTGTATCATTAATATTATCTAGTGAATCTTAAATCAAACTAAACATTTGTAAATGTTATTATAGGATAATTAAATGAAATTTTGATTGACAAAATAATAGTGTAAAGGTTATAATTATTCTAATTACCAATTAATCACCTTGATTAATTAGCCTAATCATTCCTCAATTTAAATTAATGAAAAAAATCACCTTGACTAAATGAATTTTAAAATAGGATAGTCAATTTATTGAAGTTTATTTTGATTTTGTTCACTAAAAAATTTACTAACCTCTTTTAAATTTCCAATCTACATGACCTTTCCTCTACTCACATCATAATTACATTGGGGACATATATTGATTTGATCATGATACATATAGGTTAAATATCATTTTTTATCTTTTATACATTATCACGTTGAGATTACTTAGTAATGCTTACACATGTTTATATCCATGCTCATATATTTCATAGGGTAATTAATACACTATGTTACATGAGCTATTTTTACAACACAAAAATATAACGACTAATATGACATACTTAATTTGGTTTCTTATAATTCACTTATTCCTATTGTCACTTGCCTAAGTATAGTTGATTGCTTG
>JARHVA010005844.1:647500-652500 GCA_037957365.1 Torreya grandis
AGAAGGTGAAATATAATATGACAGTATTTAAGGAATTCAAACTCTATTAATCACATCATGAATAAAAATTAATATCCACTTAAAGGACATTTAAAGTACATTATTTATGACATTTATTTATAACTTAACATGCATCCTTTGCAATGATAAAAAAATTAATAAGAATCGTAATTCTTCAATTTGCAATCATATTTTGGAAAATTTCTCCTAAATTTTTCTCCATAGATTCTACATGGAATTTTAGATGATAAAATATGATTTTTTTATGAAATTAAAGTATTGTACATTGGAAAAATACCAATCATGTCCCAACACTTTATTTTATGAATTTTTTTTTACTAAAAGGCTCACTTTTACCATCTCAATTTGCTTGATTACTTATCCTAGGACCCAAACCTAATATTATGATGATATTTTTCACATGTATCCTAAAGTATACATAAACATTATTCTATTCTTCATTATCAGTTACAAACCTCAAACAAATTTATACCCTATTGGACACTAATGTCCCAATTATGATAATAGTGTTTATACCTTCTTAATGACTAAATTTTAAAATATTATAAAATGTATTTCCTAGCACATTGGTATAATTTAACAATCACATTATATCATTTCAAAAGGTTTGATATAAGTATAAATAAAATAATACTCATTATGAACCTAGAAAGTATCTCTCAATCTCACATTATACAACTAAATATAATTTGCACAATTGAACAAAAATTCACTATTATTTCCTATTTCTAAATAAATCATAAGAGTAGTTATCTTACAGGTCTAAAAAATTCAAATAAAATACCATGAGAAACATTTGTAAAATTATAATCCACATCATTTCATGCACTGACATATATAATATTACATAATTATTCACATAGAATCCTAGACATAGGGTAAAACTACATATGTCTGAGGCCATATTCATAGTATTGACTATGTATGAAGTGTGAATTTATAAAGGGTATTTGAGCATAGTTCCAATTACTAAGCCAACTAATCTAGTTTTTTCAAGGTGATAAGACCTAATTGGAGGAGCTATGGTTTTGAGTTATAGATTGGCTTCAAAAACTTATGTACATGATCCATACAAAGAATCATAAAGGTGATAGTTAGCCGTGATATGTGAAATCATAATTTATATAAAATATTATGTATTTTTTACTATATATAAGTGTTATAATAAGAATAAAATATTCAATACTAGTGTCCACAAGATAATGTTAGCGTTCAACCTTTAAAAAAAACATATTTATAGAATATGATAATGAGATCTAGATCTTCATATAGTCCACTTTTACACCTACACTACTCAAACCTACGTTTGAATCATTACATAATCTTAGTAATATTTTCCTTCATATTATTATTTTAAAATTACTATTTGGAACTTTATCTCTCTCTATATTTAGCATATTCTTAGATTGAGTATAATTATCAAAATATAATGAACCTGAATCACATAATTGGCATGCTTTGGAGTAGTTTACTTCATGTTGAATTATATTAAACTCTTAACCCTTTATCCCCATATCATATCCAAAAAGGGTTAAACATTTAGTGAACTTACCTTTCTATCTCTTCATGCAACCAAATTTTACCATAAGGTTTTTAATCCTTGTAGGTTCTTCACTTTTCTATTATTTTTTTAAGATATAATTTCAATTATTTATATGAAAATTAGGAATATCACTATAATAGGTGTACCTAATGAGAATATTAACAATCCTTTTCTCCAACCAAAAATGTCTTAACCCAATGTATTTTTAATCTCTACCAATCATGAGTGTACCAATGATGAGAATGAACAACAATAAAAATATTAATATAGAGGATGAATCTGATCATGAAAACAATGAAGAACATGATAATAGTGACCAAATATACCTAGATCAAGTTAAGGGTATTGTATTGTTTTGAGAGTGTATTCTTTAAAATCTTGAATATATTTACAAGATCCTTCAAACTATGTAATAATTAAAAAAATTAGAAGCATCCATGTACAACAATTTTCTCTCCCCTCAAGCTCACCATTGATACCTACATCTAGTGGTAGAAGGGGATATGTTTTCTAACCATTATTACTTGAGGATAACATTCCTATTACTACATATTCCATGGGGCTAATAATTTATTCAACTCAAATACTAGTTTGAATTCTTATATCAACACAAATAGTGCTATCATCCCCTATAGTTACTTGTCAACAATAAATCTTAACCCTAATGGGTCTACTATGATATTTATTCTAAAATGTATCTAAACTTTGGAAGCTGAGGATACCACTATTGAAAAAAAATCATCCAATTATAATCATGAAATTTATTGATAATATGTATTGCATAATAATCTTACACCTAAGATATCTTTTCACCTTTTGACAACTACTTTTGTTGAGATTAAGTCAACACTTTATGATGGTAAGAGTGATCCTGAGCAAAATATTCTATATTTATATGCATCATCTATTGATTATGATTGAAATCATAAATTTTTAAACAAGTTATTTACATGAATCTGATAGGACTATTATTTAAGATGGATCTATGATGTACAAATTTGATTAGTAAAAGCGTTCACACCTATAGTAGATCAATTTATTTAAAAAAATCCATCAACATTACTAAAAAGATGCCATATGCATAAATTTACAAAATTAAGTAAGGAAGTAATGAGTCTATCAATTAATATGTTTTTAGGTACAAAATAATGTTGGCCAAAATGAAAAATGCAATGGTAGATAAAGAGTGTCAACAAATCCTTAAAAAAAGCTTACTTTCCCCACTACATGAGTCTATTATCTTCAATAATTTCAAATCATTTTTTGACTTATGTTATATTGTTTGAAATCAAGAATAGAAACATATTTCATTGAAAAAGTTTAAGTATGTAGCAAACACAATGACTATATCTACTACTAAATTTCATATCAAATTAAGCTATAAGGTAAAACCTATATAAGCTTAAAAGGAAAAAACTATCAATTTAGTGTCATAAAAAACTAATCATCTCATCTTATCTAACACACCTAAGATAAAATTTGCATATCTTTGCATGATTACCCAAGTCTATGAATAATATCCTTAAGAATTTTATAGAGTGTCATCTCATATATCTCCCTCCTCTTTTAAAGGTTTATTTGAGATGACCTCTACAAAATGATATGATGCCAATGGTTATTGTAACTATTACCAATACTTTGGAAATTATACAAAGATATGCTACAATTTTAAACACGGTATTCAAGATATCATTAATATCAATTAACTATCCTTATATGGTAATCAAAAGGATTCATAATCAAAACCTAATGATCATCAAAACTAAAAGATATTCAATAATCCATTACATGATCATTCTAAGGAAAATCTAGAAGTTTAAATAGAATATCATCAACAACCTCCTGCATCACATTATAGATAAACATTATATGGGATTATTCTCACACTTACATTCACAATACCTTCTAATATTTAGAGGACTTATATCACATTTTATGATAGCGAGATTATGGATGATGACTCATATATCTACTTAGTATTTATTAGAGAACATATTTATAATTAGACTATATGTATTATTATGGTCAATAATGGTTCTAGTGAGAACATATGCCCAATGAAATTAATCAAATAGTTTGGGTA
This sequence comes from Torreya grandis, assembly GCA_037957365.1. Classification (NCBI taxonomy): domain Eukaryota; kingdom Viridiplantae; phylum Streptophyta; class Pinopsida; order Cupressales; family Taxaceae; genus Torreya; species Torreya grandis. The sequence continues at coordinate 651,148 of JARHVA010005844.1, forward strand.
TAAACATGACAATCTATATTCTTCATCCCAAATTTTTAGATCATTCGATGGACAAGCACAAGAAATTATTGGTGATGATTTACCTTTATAGGTTGGCCCAACACATGTGACCACCACATTTTCCATTATACCATATATTGGAGTATTTTATATACTATTGGGATGACCTTGTATTCATAAAATCCATGTGGTACCATATACATATCATAGGCATCTCATTTATATTGATGCCAACAAGGTAATCATAGTTTCAAGAGTTCCATATGAACATTACTATAATAAGAGAGTTTTATTCCAAGATAACTAATTATACAACCTAATAAGGTTAATCATGAGTAAAAGGGTAATAAATAGGCAATCCCCTTTCCTAGATGACTGATACTTTAGAAATGTATTCCAAGATAGTGCATATATGTCTCATGTATATTCATGCCACCAAGAAAATCATAGTTTAAGGAGTTTCATGCGAACATACACCATAAAAATATAAGCCTATTCCAATAAAGTTAATTTTATAACCTACTAACATTAATCATGAATGAAAGGGTAAGAAAAAGGCAATCCCATTTCTTATATGACTAACATTTGAGAGGCCATTGCATCATAGATACATATTAGACTCCATGGCATCCTCATTTACACTTATATCACCCAATTAATTGTTAATAATAAATAAACATGTTTAAACTAGGTTTAAAATACCCATAATTATAGTATCACTGAGGAAGTTAAAGAGAAGTAAATAAAGGATTCCATGAACCATTATAGATTCTGTTATTGCTTTATGACCAAAAGTTCCATATTTTGCACATACACTTGACTCTTTGTATTATTATAAGTTGGTTTTTCCATATTATGAGTACTATAATCATACCTTATATAGGATCATTGACTATCCTTCTATTCCTTAAAATTCAAAATTCTAAAATTTCAAAAAAATAAAATAATCAACAAAATACAAAAAGATTCAAATAAAGTAAAAATACAAAAAAATAAGTAGACACATGTTTACTATATTTTGAATATATTTTATTAACTTTATGTTATTAGATGGAATATCATTTCTATTTCCATACACACATATGTTTCATGGGTATTTCAGTGTGATACATGCATGCATTGGATACATGATACATGATAATATAAATGTTGGACCTTTTCTCTACCCATGTGACAAACTACATTCGAGCATATTCTTATTCGATCATAATTGATATAGGTTATATTATTTTATAATCACTTTATTTTATCATTTTGAGTCTATATACTAATGTTTTAACATGTATATACTCATCTTTACATCTTACGTAGTGTGTGAGATATGCCATGTTAAAAATATTTTGTTGGCACATA
>JARHVA010005844.1:657500-705000 GCA_037957365.1 Torreya grandis
ATAAATTAAAACATCACTAAATATACTTATACAAATACCTTTGACCTTATTATATCATTTGTTGCTACTTTATCATTCTCATTACTTTCCTATATCTTTCTTCTCATTTCTTACAACTAATGTATATGCTCTACAAATGCTTCTCCATAATTTTTAACTCATTTTCTAATTGGTTACTATACAAAATATAAAACACCAATATTATTTATCCCATAAACAATATGAAATGGTGGTTTTACTATTGATAAATTCACTAAATTATTATATACAAACTTAGACTATGGTAAATCCAAATCCCATCACTTTGGATTCTCTCCAACTATGCATCTCAACATATTTACCAAGCTCCTATTTACAACTTCTATATATCCATTTAGTTATGGGTGGTATGCAGTACTAAATTATAGCTTAGTTCTCAGCTTCTTCTCTTAGGTCATATAAAAGTGACTTAGAAATTGTGTTTCCCTATATGATATAGTTCTAAAACTCTAGTGGTATCATTGGTTTTATTATGTACAATAAAATGAACCATCTTAGAAAACTTGTTTACAATTAAAAAAACTAAATCATTACTTCTCTATATGTTTGAAAATCCCAACATGAAATCCATTATCAAATCTATATGTGGTTCACTTAGAACTAGTAATGGCATGTACAACCATGTATTTTATGTATGGTATTTATTCACTTGATATATTATAAATCTTGAAACATATCTTACCACATTTATCTTCATCTTTGGCCAAAAATATTTATCCTCCACCAAATCTACTGTCTTAGCTTTAGCAAAATGTCCATCCAAATCACCATTGTGCATTTCGTTTATAATATTATCTCTTAGAGACCCAACTAAAATATTTAGTTTTTTTCACTTCAAGAGATAACCATCTTGTATAATATATTCATCATCAATATTACATGTCTCACTTGCTAATAGATTCATACATTACTCAACTATATTGATAAAATCTAGATAATTACCCTATAATTCCTTAACAACTTCAAATCCAACTACTTTACTCACCATAATAGTTAACAAAGCCACACTCTTACTCAAAAGACCAACTACATGATTTTTCTTTCCTAATTTATGTTTCAAAACAAAATTATGTCCATATAATAAAGACACCCACTTTTTATGTCTATTATTTAACTTCTTTTAAGTGTTCACATACTTCAAAGCCTCATGATCTTAAAATAGTATAAACTCCTTAGGCACCAAGTAATTAATCCAATGTCTTGATTATTTTACAATGGCATAAAATTCAACATTGTATGTATATGTAATCACCTAAAAGTGGTATTTGAGTTCTAAGAGTGCTAATTGAGACTACCTATTCCTAGTTTATCCCTAGACCTATCATATAACCTATTATCACATTTTTATAGCCTTCATGTAGGCCAAAGTTATCCATAGTTAGTTCAAGCACAATCATAAACACTCATTTACTGATCCTATCCCTTTTTGCCTAGGTTTCTTCTAGTTGGACATTAGCACCATATTAAGGGCACTATATCCATGTGGCACTAGTGTCCCCAAAATTTCACCTATTTCCTTTACCCTATCTTTCTTGAATGAATATATTTTACAAAGGCAAAATCATCCTAAGGTCATCCTAAACATATTTTATTATCTACACAAGTAATATAACACTATAAATACATGAATTTTACCCCTCTATCCACTAGATGGAAATTAAATGCAAAATACCCATTGAAACATGAAACAAGTTGAACACAATCAAGGTTATTAATCCCTATTATTTTTTTAATTATACATACTACCATCTATATCTACCTGAATCTCAAATTTTATATATTTCTAATCTTAATCACAGTCAAGGAATGTAAGACCATTATAATTATAGCATCTCATGCAATTGTACCAATGCTTAGGTGGGTATGACTACATTGTAATTGATCCCTCCTTAGAGTATTTCTATGTAGGCAAATATCTTCATAGTGGGGTATTGAGGATGTCTAGCCTATCCTACTAAGTAGCACACATTTTAATCATACCTTAATTACAAGGAGGATTAGGGTTTGTATCACAAATCAGTCATTACAAGCACAATACAATATTACAAACATTGTGCATGCAAGAATAAAACCTAAGAACACAAACACATGTTTACCTAAAATTTTGGGACAATATTTCACATAGGACATTAGTGACATTATCAAGACACTAGAGAAACATGACACCTCTATCCAAATGTGGCAGTACTATCCAAGATGGATTTTTATATAGGTATTTATTTGATGCTACTTAGACCCGATTCTATCTCAATTTACAATACTCAAATCATTTTTATCATGTGTTTTTAAATAAGTATTTATTTACACATATTTATTACTATTTTTAGAAAGTCAAAGATAGTAAAATATATTCAAATCAATGGTTATTATATGCATATTATTTCTTTGATTTAGAACACTCATCCCTTTAATCAAACATAGAATATACATAAGCTAAACCTTAGAAGTTTAAAAAAACTGGTGAACCTGACTTAATTTGAACATTATGTATTTCAAAGAATCTAAATGGAACCACCAATGTTTGTTAGGGTGCTAAGGTAAAACACAAAGAGGTTAGAAGGATCAGGGGTTCTATGGGCTACAAAAGATCTATAATGGTTATCTAGTTTATCAACTTGTACGAAGATATAGACAAACTTGTAAACTAGGTTTGGGCTAGCATGAATAAGGGCACAAAGTATATAAGTACCTCTAGTAGATCCAACCATAGTAAAGCATGTAACTAAGACTAGACTATTGACTGTATATATATATATATATATATATATAATCAATAGTCTAGTCTTAGTTACATGCTTTACTATGGTTGGATCTACTAGAGGTACTTATATACTTATATATATATATATATATATATATATATATATATATATAATTGAAACAACAATACCAAATAAAGAGAGCTAATAAATGAAATGTAAATTTAGATGCTAAGGCACTTTCAGGCCAAATGAAAGATGTTTTAATAAATAAAAATGTTTTCAAAAAAGGTTCCAATATCATGCCTAATATATATTTAAGATATCTTTAAAACTCAACACTATTATTTTCTAACAATGCAATATTTTAGTTTATCAAGAGAGGGAGATTGTTTAAGAAAGTTGTATAGTTTGGTTTTAAGCATGTAGAGTCCTACTTATGCAATAAATCCATTTATAATGCAATAATAACATGTAATGGTAAATATTTGAAGTAATGAAGATATCTTATAACCACATATGAATGTGTAAACTTTAGAAACTATTTTTAAAAATGGACAAAACAACTAAATAACTAAAATAAATCAAACCCTAGCATATATACTACATAAAACAATGAAGTTTCACTTTTCATGGAAAATTTACCTTAGATCAATTGAAAAGGTGTGTATATGTTCCACCAACCATGAATCCAAGATATGAATTAATTTAGGAGGAAGACCAAGATATGAGCAAGCTAAAGTCCAACCTAAAAGCTAAAATCAAAGGATCAAGTGAAGTGAGAACTTGAAATGGTGTAAGATCTCCAATCAAGTGCATAAATTAGGTATAATTATAAATGTAAAATATATAACTAATCCATAAAGAATAAGGAACAAGTGAGAGTATTAATGGAGTCTCTAAGCAAATGTGTAGCAGGATATGGGATCCTCTATCACAAATCAAGATCAAGAGTGACAAAAACAAATCAAGAGAGATTCAAGAAGGAATGAGAATCAAGAGAGGGAATAAGAATCAAGAGAGTTTATACAGAGAGATAAGAGGCTCAAATTAATGAGAATAAATTATATATGTCAACCCCAATATACCAAAAGACCTAAAACTAGTCATTTTTGACTATTTGGGTCTAAATAGGCATTTTTGCACATGTTTTAACTAGGCCACATCCTAAACCATAGATTTTCTGAAGGAAACATGCATCCTAGGCCATGGGTTTCCTTCACACAAGTCATAGCCTAGGTCAAATAGGGGTGGAGGCTGGACAATAGGCTCCTGATAGGCCTCGAGGGGTCCCTATAAGGCTTATCTTCTATGTAAAAGGGAGAAGATGGACTAAGGATGTATTAAGGGTAAGTATATGATGTAGGAAAGGTCTAAGTAGGTGGAAGATGTCTCAAAGTGAGATGACTAGGTATAGTAGTCTATAGGTGATCTGATGTGTAATCACAGGGAAGATTAGGGTCATAGGAAATTTTATTACATATGCCCCTGAGGTATAATGAGTTAGTGTTAAAATTAATAAAGAGTGTTGTTTAATAGTTGGAAGATACAAAAAAGCAAAGTAATTCAATAACTAAAAAGATAAAAGTAAATGTTACCTATACCTATCAAATAAGGATGGTGGTATAAAAAGTCAATGGTGTGATTCATGAGTGAGAGTGAAAATGACTTGTAATCCAAAGTCAAATGCCAACTCTAAGTCTAGATCCTAAAAATAAGGGACATAAGTGATAAAATCAAATCATACTATCCATAATGACATTCACTAGGGTGTCATCCCTAGTGTTCTCTCTATGAAGGATATGGATGAACTAGATGTCATTGCAGAAAGAGATCATATCATTTACCACCTCAAATATGGGGAGAAATTTAGAGTTAAAGATGGCCCAAACACTGATGAGTCACGACATGACTAAGATCAAGTCAAAGAATAACTACACATAGCATGTGCCTAATTCATTAGCATCAATCAAGGTGTCAATGATTGTGTGATACTTGATGACACTATTCATCTCACTGGTAAAGAAGAAACTATCTATAACAAGCTCATGTCCCCATGGATCATCGATAACCTAAGCCACAACTATCGATCCTAGGTTACCTCAACTACCACCATATGTGTGAATCACCATTGGGATGTGCACCATGATGGGGGTCTAGAATGTAAGACTAAAAACTATTGAAATGTGATCTTAAATCAAAGTGGTGTAAGAAATTTTCATAATGGAAATAAATAATGAAACCAAGCCAAAATCATAGTGGTTTTCCAATACTAGCTATGGTGAGAGGTAATAAGGGAAAGTGGAGGGAAGTTTGGAGATGATGAAGACCAGTTGACAAGACTAGAGTAAGAACCACTATAGCTAGCTGAAAAACCTACCTATAACCATGATGTAAAAGAGAGAGAGAGAGAGAGGGAGTTATAATGTATTTGTTACAAAAAATTAGAGAAATGACTAACTAAAAAAAGCACATCAAGTAACTTTTACCCTAGGTGAGACATGGGCCCGAGAAGTCAATGGGGTCTTAGAAGGGGTCCTAGGGACCAAAATAGGGCCATATCAGGCCCAAAGAATCCTTATATTAAAAAATAAGGCCTCTTATATGATTATAATGTGCTAAAATCTCTAATATGGAGGTTTCACAATCTCAAACGCAAAAATAGGAAAAACACCCAAAAATGGCCTATAAGGTGTATCTATTGGTAAAGAGTGCATGAGCTCAATAAGATAGAGGAACTAAGGGTATAAGAGACAAAAATATTTCCAAAACATATCCAAGGAATCCTAAAAGAGAGAAATAGTCCCCATTATTACATCTTAAATGGGCTAAAACCTCTAAGATGAAGGTTTTGGGGTTTTAGGAGTAAAAACAAGGCAAAATAGAGGCCCAAAAAGACAAAAAAAAAAAGATAATAGCATAGGTCAAGGCCTACCTAGTCAAAACCCATGGGTTTAACCCTATAAAACCATATATTAGCCCATAAAACCATGGCCTAGACTAGAAGAGGCTAAAAATAACCCTAAGGAGCCCAGATAAGGCCAAAAACTTGCCTAGAATAAAATGAGAAGGGGGAAAATGAGAAAAATATTGGTTGAGATTATCTAAACATGTTTTTCTCATTCCCACACACACATGAATAATCCATGGTCATGTTTCTCTATTATTTATACATGATGATATTCATGGTGCTAGAGGCATAAAAGGCATCTCAGCCAGTAAAACTAACAAAGATGTGCAATGGCCAACTATGAGAGAGTGCCTCAATGCAAATCATAATGAGAGGCAAGGAGAGGTGGTAAGAGGCCCATGTGATATGAATACTATCTAAATAAGGATAGATATATTCTCAATACACCACAACCACTAACCCACACCACCTATAGGCACTATAGATAAGGAGAAAGGGAGTCGATATAGGGCTAGCTACTAGCAAGTACTAGCCCAACCAACTAAAAAAAGAAAAAAACTATTATTATATCCCTAAGTGCATTCAAGGAGGAGTGCACAAGCTAGATGATAAAGGACACCAACCAAGGTCAGATAATGGATTTCATGAGAGGGGAAAGCCACTGAATGGGACCCTAAGGAAGGTGTTTTAGTAAGCTTGGAGGCTCACTAAAACACCACATACCCAGGCCCATACTTTCCCTCGAGGTTAATCCACCACTTCAAACTAACTAGAGGCCTTCCCCTAAGGTAGGCCACTATTTGGCCTATGAAGAGGCCAAATAATAGGGAAAATGTGGGAATAAGGAAATGGAACATCCAAATCCTTAGGTTCACTAGTCATGACCTGAAACACAAGAATGCTAAAGGTGGGGTCATTGTTGGTGAATGAGACCTCTAAAGCCAAACAAGTAAGAGTATGGTGATGCATAGGATGTGAAAGCATGATCTTCTTGTAAGCTCTCCTCTCATTTATCAGGTTACATGTAATATCATGGATGGAATAACACTCAAGATCAAACTAAGCTACTCTAATGGCTTTAGAAAGAGACACATTGAGAGAGCCAATACTTTAATGAGAAAATCATGATTCAAGGGGAATCTTAATGTCTTGGGAGACATCCTATAATAGGTCACCAAATAGAGATGAGTTGGCTTAGCATCATGGAGTGGAAGAGGGAATCAATTGATGCATGTTAGACTCCAAAAGAGTGAACACTACTTGATACTAAGTTGGATCAAAATGTTCATCCTTAAATAAATGATACTTAGAAATAGGGGGTGTATGAGAATATATAGAACCTTATGAAGAGACAACCAAATCCTCACCTGATGGATTTATCTTTACATAGAGAAACACCTAGGGATTTGGGTTAACCTCTATTGTATAAACCTTACCTTCATGCACAAACTACAGAATGTGAAATATGGCTGACATGATGGCCTACATGGTGGTGGTCCAAAGATGACCAAGAATCATCTTATATGAAATATTAGGGTCTAACACATAAAATTTGATTCTAAATATCTTGGGGCTAAATTTGACCCAGAGCTTCATATTCCCCACTGGTATAATTGTGTCATTGTTGAAACCAACACAATTATGGTGAGAATCAAAGAGCTTCTTATAATTTATCCCTATCTCATTGAATACATGTAGGGGTATAATATTCAATGTATCTCCTTCATCAATGATGCACCACTTAACATGGCAATCATCAATAGAAGTCTCAATATATAGAAGGAACTGAGTCCTCTTTATAAGAAAAGAGGATAGGTTGAAAGATAAGATGGGAGGATGAGGGTGATCATGTGACTCAAAGTTAAAAAACACTTTGACATCATCACATATTGGACCCTTACAAGATAGACCAAGTTTATCAAAGATGAGGCCCCTTTACTTAAGGCAAAGGAGAAAAAGGTCCAAAATGAAGATCCCAATAGAGATGTCTTTCATCTTCTCTATGATAGAGTAAGGATTTTATCTATCATGGGGAGGGATTTTAGGCCTAAATTCATATCTAACCTTAGGATTCCCTACCCCTATGGGTTAGACAAGGGGCCTAGTACCACTAGTCTCTATAACAATGTTGGTATCCTAATTGGAGCACATGTTGACAAAGCACTTATACTTAGTAGAGGCTATGTCGATAGAAACAACAACCTTGCTACTTTTGTGTTTGAATTCCCCTCTTAAGTTAACCTTATAAGAGGAGTTATAAGATGTGGAAGAGTAATAAGGATAATATACAACCTTAGCCTTTTATTTCTTTTTTTTCTTATTCTTCTTCTCCTTATCATGGTTAGGTAGAGACTCCTTAAAAATATTCAACTTATGATTGAGTTTTGAAAGTGGATAAATATATGATGAAGGTGATGCTTTCCCACCAAACTTTTGGGTGGCACAATTAGCATCATCATGCCCCCTCATCTGATGGAAGTTCTAAAACTTGGTGGGGTCATAAGGAAAAACCATCAATTATTTTTCTATGCTTGATTTAGAAGATTTATTTTCAATTAGATTCTTACTCAAGTCATTCACCTAATGGCTCTCATTCTTGTCCTTTGTCTTTAGAGGAGAATCAATAACACCATCGTTAGTCACATTATGGTTGTGATCAAGAAAAGAGGATGACTTTTGAGAAGGAGTAATCTGTATGCCAACATATAACTCAAACACTTTGATCTTCAAACACTCATTAAAATATTCTTCACAAGAGGTAGGTTCACACTTTAAGACCTCAAGGTGAACCTCCTACCTCAATGCTCATGTGAACATATCATAAATATGATTATCCAAGAACCTAGTCCTACACATATGAACAGTTAAATGCCATTGACACACAAAATCAAAGTTTAACTCACCCTTGGCTTATGCCATGGAGGTGAGTGATTATATTATATGTTTAAAATGTTTATAGATATAAAATTACTAGATGAAGTCATATAAAAGGATATGGAAACTAAAGAGAGAATATGGAGGTAGCTTCTAAAACTAGACAAGAGATTTAGCTTGTAAAGAATGAGTGAAGAGTTTCAACATCATTCCTTCATCCTATTCCCAATCCATACACACCATCATGAATTTTATAATATATTCCTTAGGATTAGAGTCTCACATCCCATCAAAATTAGGTAGTTCAGGGATAGAAGTAGGAGTGGGAATAACATGCACCAAAGGGGATAGAGGATTCTGACAGAGATCCTCATAAGCATGGTTGATATTATCCTAGAGATGAACTTTGAAAGGGGGATTGTGATGGTGATGATATTGCCTATTCTCATAGGCATCACCATGACAATACCATGGGGATGATGATGTCAAGATATCTCTTGATAGGGAGGGTGTTCATGATGGAAATCATCTCTATCATGGGTTGGAGAATAACCATGAAAAGTGTGATGGTCCCCATGGGGATGATGAGAATATATGGCATGCTCATGAAAATGGTCATGATGACTAAAATACTAATAATATTGGTCACATGCTATCAAAAAATGGTCAACTAGTGGGCATTGTTGCTCCTTATATGCATCTCATGGATCTCTAGTCTGTAGTTACTGATCAAAATCAATATGCTTATCAAAAACTCTAAAGGAAGGACTAGGAGGATGGGAATAATCTTAAAGACAAAGATACCTCACTAAGTTTGAATATATATGACCCATAACATGGACATGAGGGGGTTCTTATTGTAGAGTCTCCTACTGATATAGATGTGGGAGACTCAAATGAGAACTAGTTGAGGCACTTGAACTAGATTAGATACAATCTCTATCTTTAGAGGAAGCACACCACCTACTCTTAGGTGAAGAAGGATGGACTTCATTCACTTGAAGGTGTATATAATAATTATTTATGATTATACATAACTCATCAAGTCCCAGTCACATAAAGGGATCCTCATCACCTTGAAAAGGTGAATGAGATGTGGCATAAGGTTAAGATGAAACATCCTTAGATTAATGAAGCTTGGACTGGTGAAAAAGAGACTGAGTACATTGGTTATAGTATTTCAAATCTTGTTACCTTTTGAATGTGAGAGGGTGTAAACTAACATGCTAGGTTCAAGGAACCTCTTAGATCTTATGATGTCTATGGCATTCCATTTTAGTCATGGTTTGCTCATGAGTGAGCTTAGGGATGAGACCTTGAATCTGAGGGGATTGGTGTCCCAATGGTGGTAGACCGACCATGGATGAATTAAAGTGAGATCAACATAGAAGATAGCATAAAAGCAAAACTGATGGAGAATAAACATGGAGAATGATACAAAACCAAAATAGATGAAAAAAAAAAGGTGAGAGTCAAAAAATAATTGAAAAAAAATCCTAATAACTAACATAGGATAATTCGCTAAGAGATCTCTAAAAAATATGTAACTAATTTTAAACTATATATGAGTTCCCACTAGGCATGCCAAAATTTAGCTTCAATAATCTAAATAGAACCACCAGTGTTTGGCATGGTGCTAAAGCAAACCACTAAGAGGCTAGAAGGTTCAGGGGTTCTATGGGTTATAGGAGATCTATAGTGGATGTTTAGTTTGATGGCTTACACCAAGCTATAGACAAAATTGTAAACCAGGTTGGGGATAACATGAACAAGTACACAAAGTATGCAAGTACTTATAGCCTATTTAACCACAGTAATGAAAGTAGCTAAGACTAGACTATTGATTACATATAAATTATAGAAACAATTATATTGAATAAAGAGAGATAATAATGAAATGTAAATCTAGATATTAAGGCACTTTCAAGCAAAATGAAAGATGTTTTAAGTAATAAAAACATTTTCTATAAAGGTTTCAAGAGCATGCCTAATCTAGATTTGAGATATCTTTCAAATTCAACACTATTATTTTTTAACAATGCAATGTTCTAGTTTAGCAAGAGAGGGAGATTATGTAAGCAAGTTGTATAGTTCATTTTTTAGCATGTAAAGTCCTACTTATGTAACAATTTTTTTTCCAATTCACTAATAACATGTAATGGTAATTATTTCAAGTAATGAGGATATCTTGTAACCACATATGAATGCATAAACTTCAAAAACTATTCTAAATAATGCACAAAATAACTAAATCACTAAAAAAAATCAAACCCTATCATATGCACTACACAAAACAATTTAGTTTTAATTTTCATAAAAAATTTCCCTAATATCAATCTCAAATAAGATATGTAGATGTTATACCAACTAGGAATCCAAGATAGGAATCAATGTAGGAGGAAGACCAAGCTATGTGCAAGCTGAAGTTCAAACCAAAATCCAAGAACAAAGGAGGATGTGAAGTGACAAGTTAAAATTGTTTAAGAACTCGAACCAAGTTCAAAAATTAAGTGTGCCTCCAAATGTAGAAGATGGAATCAAGCCAAAAGAAAGAATGAACAACTGAGAGTAGTAATGGAGTCTCCAATCAAATGTGTAATAATATATGGGATCATCTATCACCAATCAAGCTCAAGAGTGCCAAGAATGAATCAAGAGAATTTTAAAAAGGCATGAGATTCAAGAGAGGGAAGAATAATTAAGATAGAGTGTTGAGAGATAAGATAAGAGGCTCAAATTAATAAGAATGAGGCATTTATCCCAACCCCAATCTGACAAAAGACCTAAAACTAACCATTTTTTACTATTTGGGTCTAGAGAAACACTTTTGCACATGTTATACCTAGGCCATAAATTTTGTGAAGGAAATTTGAAACCTATGCCATGAGTTTCCTTTACACAATCTATGTCTTGGGTCAAATAAGGGCCTAAACTATCCAACAAGCTCCCAAAAGGCCTTATGGGGTCCCTAGAAGGCCTTTCTTATGTACGAAAGGGCCAAGATGGACTAAGTATGTAATAAGGGTAAGGATATTATGTAGGAGAAGTCCAAGTAGGTATAATATGTCTTAAAGTGGGATTACTAGGTTTCTTAGTCTGCACATAAGCCGATGTGTAATCATAGGGAGGATTAGGGTCACAAGAAGTACGATTACACATTGCTCCAAACATTAACCTTAGATAACCCTAGGGTTAATATTTCTAGCATTAAAGTTTTAGATGCATACGCTTTCTAGTTTTATTTAACCTAATCATTATAATAATTACTAAAAAGGTATATCACTTTCTATTGTAAATCTTAATACAAGTTTCATTTTCATGTTTGTTCCCTTTAATTAGGAATGAAGTAATAAAAGACATAGATATAGGTACACATGATGCTTCATATTAATTAAATTGATTATCAATTTTAATTATTTATTTATCATTTTGTATCTTTTATGTGGATTACAATTAATGCATTGGATTTAATCACATATAGAACACATTACATCATATAATAACTATACTACCTAAAATTAACTTGTCTCCCTTAGCTTTATTTTTCTATTTGGTTCATTTTTATCCCTTCCTTATCTCTATTATAAATTATGAAACATTATTTTTCTTTATTATCCCTCCTCCTTATCAATCACACACATATATCCACCATCCCACCCCTACTATTATCTCTACACTCATAGTATACCCTGCAGTTTAGGTTATGATGTCCTCATGTGGTTATGAATCTTGGCAGGTTTGTAACACCCATGGATATCACTCTATTGGTCAAATTATTGATTCTTCAAATAAAATTTTCATTTTAGGGATCCTAAAAATTATGACACATATAAATACATTATGTATGCTACACTCTATGACACTTAGGTACCCTGAACATCCAAGTTGATTAAGTTGTTTCCATAATTAATAATATGAAATGGACAAAACATAATATTTATTTTGAGAGGGAAAATCTCCCACCTCAATACTTCATAGATTTACACTTACCTCTCTACATCAACTTAAAAATTAATGAGGTAGGTGTAAAATAGGTTTTATTTGATAATGGATAAGGATTGAACATTTTCAATATCTCTTTTCAATGACTTCTTAATATACATGCTAAGGATTTATATCCTTTCATTATGAACATCTAAGGTTTTGATAATATTCCACATAATATTTAGGTTAGATCACATTAAACCTTACATTGGGGCCTATAACACTACCTACCACATGTCAAGCTATGCCTAATGATCTTAATTATAATATCTTTCTTGGAAGATCATGGATTCATGTTATACACATTATTACATCCACTTAGCATGCATTTTTAAAATTTAGCTACAAAGGTCATATATATACATGCCTTATGGATAAATAACCATTCAAGTATTATACACATATAGAGCCTTCACATGATTATATTCCTCACATGGATTTTTCTACAACACCACTCTAGTCTACAATTCAAAGTATGCATATAACTCCCCAATTAATTCCAAAAAACATGACAAAAAGTTCACTTCAAATTTTGCATTAAGATATTTCCATAATATGGGTTACATAAGATAAGGCCTTGGTAAATAGGATTAGGGAATCCTTAATCCCATTTAGGCATATGATCAACATGGTAAACAAGGACTCAGATATAGAGATAACACATATAATACTAAGTCCTCTCACCATGTTTCTCAACATATCACGTTTTGTCCACCTATTGCATGGGCATCTGATATAGTGAATCATGTTTTTACACTTATAGTTATTTACCCTAATCTTATCAATGATATAGTTTCACTAGATCTACCTATTTTTTATGATTTCACTAATGACAAGTCTTTCTTAGAATTCCTAGGTTCATATGAAGATATCCCTTCCTTCTATCATAATAATAGGTTTCCTCTTTCTATAATTTCCTAAGCATACTTTAGTGAGAATTCAAATGACTCAGATGATATGTCACCCTACATATATGATACTATCCCTACAACACAATACATTATGCATCGATCTAAGTTACTTAATGAAGAAATAAGTAAATTCAATTATGGCACAAAAAATAATCTTAATATCATACTATTGTATGTTGAGTTTGAATAAATTAAAAGATACATATATGCACTATATTTTCTTGAAGTATTTGCTTAGGCTTATTTCAAAATTCCTAACATTGATGCCTCAATCATAGTAAGTTGAATTAAATTATATCCTGATGCCAAGCCAGTTAAATAAAAGATTCAAAAAATGCATCCCAAATTTGTACTTTTAGTTAAGGATGATGTCCAATGGTTATTATATGCCATTTTCATTCAACTAGTTGTTCATCCACAATGAGTTTCTATTATTATTTCTATTATAAAGCCTAATGTCCAAATATAATGTTTTTGTGATTCTAAAGACCTCAACAAAGCATGTCCTAAGAATGACTTTCCTTTACCTAACATTGATATGATAGTCAACTCCAAAATAGGCTACAAGATGCTCTCTTTTATGGATGGTTTTGTTGGATATAATCAAATTAAGATCATTGAAGAAGACCAAGAAAATACATCGTTTACTATACCATGGGGCACTTTATGCTATACTATCATGCTATTTGGATTAAAAAATGAAGGTGCAACATAATTGTAGATAATGATGCATATATTTCTTGATCTCATTCATAAGATAATTGAATATTATATTAATGATTTGATTACAAAATCAAAATAGCAATAACATCATGTAATAGATTTGCGATAATTTTTTAAGAGATAGAAAATACAATGTGTGACTCAATCCCAAGAAATGTGTCTTTAGGGTTTCATCAATAAAACTTTTAGTATTCATAATATCCTGATGTGGAATAGAGTTTGACCCTAAAAAAGTACAATCAATAATGTATATGCACAGTCCTACCAATTTAAATCAACTTCTCTCCTTCTAAGGTAAAATTCATGAAATTTGTTGCTTCATGGCGCAACTCACAGATAAGACCTAATCATTCACCAAAATAGTTTAAAAAGATAAAAAATTTAATGGGACATCACATGTTAATAAATATTTGATACACATAAATAATACTTATTAAACCAACATGTCTTATTCCCAATAGTACCTAACAAGCCACTTCTACTTTACCTCTCAATAATAGATCATGCACTTGGTGCACTCCTAGCACAACATGATGATAAAAATAAAGAGAGTGCCATTTAATACATCATTTTTACACTAGTTTACTAAAAAATAAATTATCCAACTATATAAAAACTTTCCTTACCACTTGTATTTGCTACTTAGAAGCTATGGCACTATATGATTAACAATAAGACATAGATCATTACAAAAATTGATTATTTGAAATTCATCATGTTAAAGCCACATCTATTAGGCCATATTATAAAATCAATAATGATATATATTTTAACCTCAATATCATTTAGAAAAAATCCATAAAAGGCCAGATAATTGTAGATCAATTAGCATCAACCCCATTACTTGATAGATATCCTATCAATGATGATTTAAGAGATGACTTCACAGCATATAATACCACTTCAAATACATGGGTAATTTAATTTTATGGTTTAAAATTTTCACTTAGTGCTAGGTCCAAAATTATTTTCATTGATACAATTGGACACATATTAGCTCTCATTTATTGACTCAATTTTTCATGTACCAAAAACATCATAGAATACAAAGTTCTTGTCTTAGGCTTTAAAGTAGATCAAGTTCTCTAGATTAAATCAATAAAAGTTTATGGGGATTCATATTTACATGTCAATCAAGTTATAGATATTTACCAAATAAAATAAGAATGCCTAATTCATTATAAGAATAAGATTCAATATTTATAGGTGTATTTTGATAACTTATCTATTGAGAACATCCCACACAAAGATAATCCTAATATCGATGAAATGTCTAGTTCCACATCATTTATCCTCATCAACATAGATGTAGAATAGGTTATGTTCAATACCAAATTATTACAATATATATCTATATACCATGTAGATCTTATCACTCTAACAATTCTAGTTACCACTCACAGTACAACACCATCTAAATGGTTTTTTAAAATATACAATTTCTTGATTAAATCTATCACACCTGATACTTTCATAAGAAATGAAAAGTGTAAATTATAGTTAAACTCCTTGTAACATGTCATAATATTTAAAATTTTATGTAAGAGGTCTTTTGAGGGACACGTACTCTAATTCTTAATAGTTGAGGAAGCTAAATTGGTTATTTGACAAGTACATGATATTGAATGTGTGGGTAATTTCAATGGTAAAGTAATGTCACATAATTTACTCAAACAAGGTTACTATTGGCCAACCATATAATAATAATGCCAAGAATACGCTAAGTTATGTGATAAATGTCAATGTTATGATGACCTACACCATGTACCTTAGCAACAACTTCAACCTATCATATCCCCTTGGTTGTTCATGATATGGTGCTTTGATTTGATTAGTAAGATAAACCCATAATCTGTAAGAGGTCACATATTTATTGTCATAGCTACATAATATTTTACAAAATGGGTAGAAGCCACCACATTACAATCCACAAAGGGAGGGGATATATGCCATTTTCTAATCACTAATATTATTTCTCACTTTGGCCTCCTAATGACCATAATCACAAATAATGGAACCTATTTCAAGAATAAAACTATGATTTTTTTTGTGCTGAATATAAAATCTGGCATGCATTCTCTAGTTCATATTACCCATAGGGTAATGGTCAAGTAGAGGCATTAAATAAAATAATCAACAATATTTTCACCAAAATAGTTACCAAATTTTGGGATGATTGGAACAATCAACTCTTTTATACAATATGGGATTCCCATACCAATATACACACACTAATAGGAGATACTCCTTGTTCACTAGTATATGGCATACAATTATTCATCCCATTAGATTTATAAATCCCCTCCTTATAAGTGAATTTAAAAGGGATCATCATAGATGATAGTATAGAGAGAGATGTCTCCATGAATTATAATAATTAGATCACATATGCATTCAAGTTGCATATCATCTTTAGATCTTATAAAAAAAAATCTAGAGAACCTACAATAACTAAGTCTACAACAAGGAATTTGAAGTCAATGTTTTAGTTTCAAAAGAAAATATTAGAAATGTCAATGTCAAGGAATAAAACAAATTAAATTTTAACTTAAATTAGGTTGGACCATACATCATCACATAAAAAATTAGCCCAAAAGTATACCATATAGGTTAAATTGATGGCAAGACAACAAAAAACCCACTAAACATCATGCATCTAAGGATAATGTATATATAAACGATGCACAATTAATTTTCATTTTGCTTATACATAGCTTATTTATAAAAACTACAAAAGCAATATAACATGTCAAAAACACAAAAAAATTCAAATAATTACCTAGAAAACACACAAAATTAAATTGTATGCATTGCTATGTTTACACTTCTTATATTTTCTAGACACTACATATGTTAGTTATCTTAGTATAGTTAATTTTATCATACTACATGCTTCACTTGTTCTTGTCAAGTTCTCATAGATAACATACAAGAATCAGGTCCACAATAATAATCTATGCCTACTATTATCTACCCATTGGGGGCATATACATCGATTCATGGTTATTCATTAGACACATTCGCCCACTTGGGGCATCCTATACATAGTTTTTATTACCAAGTTCTATACTTACATTCTCTACATTCCAGTTTTAGCATTATTATATTTTGATATTGATTGTTACTACTCACTCATATTTTTTTGCCATCTATTACTAATTTAGAATCAAAATATGTACGTCCTAACTCTTACATAGATTTGTACTACATATTCATGCATGATTTCATTTCTAGATTTCCTAGTTTAGACTTGATTGTATCTTTATGCTTCTTATATTCTAGGTCATTTTAATATGACATTATTATTTTTCTCTATGCCACTTTTATTCACATTATGTATGCCTTAGACATGTACCCATGTCCCTTATGTGTTCTTTTCCTAATTTTGTATATGTAAATTTGAACGTGTCCTTCTATGTGGATCTAAACTAACTTGCTTATTACATGCGTATGTGGAAAATTGAACATGTCCTTTTATGTATTATTTGTTTAATTTTAGTGACATGTGCCCATGTCCCTTGTATTGTGGCCACTTTGCCTATTTTATGTGTCTCATTTGTTCTATATTATGCTTTCTTGTATGCATCATGGCCATGACACTTTTTTTTTGCTTGTTACACACACCTATTTTTTATGGTATGAGGGACCTCATGCATCTACCCTTTATTCGTGGGTGTCTTGATGGGAATCATTCCACATCCCACTATATAACTACATAATTTTACTCATATTTTTTTTACATACATTGATTACATCTATCTTGGCACCATTTTGAAATTCTAGACATGACATACATCTTATATTACATACTTATGATCAGATTATCTTACATTATGATGTTATTTTTGCACATTACATTAGATTATCATGTAGTTATCATATATGCTCTAGCTAACACACATTTTGTATAGGTTTTTATTTTGAGTATAATTATTACATAGGTTAAACAACTACCCTCAAAGTATGGGGCATTCACAGGGGTTTGTCATAGAGATTGTGCTCCTATATTGAACTCACAAAACATTTTTAAAGACATAGGCACAGTTTCATAAAATTAGACACAGGTAAACACATAGGAAAAGTAGTGACTCAAAAATTAGTAAAGTGACACATAATTCAAACCAAAAATGCATTAGTGACCAAATAGGTACATTGATGCCACATGTCACAACTATCTAATATGCGGTGATACTTTATAGTAGCCTCAGTTTTAGGATAACTTATATTGGCTAGAAAAACACACCAATTATAGTACAAGTTTACACATATCTAATTACAATTTGGATAGCTACATTTAGTTTTTACTTAGATTCACATTAACCTAGCTCAAATTTATATCAAAATTATATATTAGGGGCATCATGTGTGACATGATCATTCCCATATTAATTTTATATACTCAAATACAAGTTATTACAAGTCAATCTAAAATCAATATACTCAAATACCAGATTGGGGTCATGTCTATGACACATTATATACATATTCTTAGTCACACACCAGTTGATCTAATGGAATGGAGAATTCCATGTAATTATCTACATTATATACACTTGAAATCATATTCCATGTTAACATTAGTTTCATGCCTTTCTCCATCTATAGTGGTTGGTATTCCTGAGTGGCTTAGAGATGCCTAATGTACCTAAGTGGATATATATCTGACATACATAGTTGGATATACTAAGTTAGACATATATATTACTTTATGTAGTTCACTTTTAGATACATCTACTACTCATGGGTGGGAAATGATGGATTCATATCTTACTTAAGTTCTTGATCCACCCACATGAGAGGGTTGGATAAACTATCAGTCTAATCCAAGATAATCATAGGTCATGATCCACCAAACAAGGGTGGGAAATGATGGATTCAAAACTATATTTATTTCTTGATCCACCCACACATGAGGATTGAGAAATATTCATCTTAGTCCAAGTTATTCAATAATTTGATAACTATACACACACACATTGTCACTGGGTTCATACATTGGTTCACATACCTAATGAGGTGTATTCATTCATTCATTTCCTCTTTTCTCTCTCCTTACTTATTTTTACTCAATTACTTCTTTACTTAGCATAGTATTTTACATTTTATAGTTCTTAAGTAAGGGATGACTTATGCACTTTTTATTTTTAGGACATGTTTTAGATCATGCTTCATGTACATAAACCCAGCTTCACATACTCAGATTCAACTCCATGAGCTTCAATTCTTAGGTAAGTCCAAGTACACTTATTTTTTCATTATACTATTCATTCCACTTTGTTTTATTTAAACCATAAAGGTAGTGAAAATGTAGTCACCTAAAAGTGGTATTTGAGTTCTAACAGTGATACTTGATACTACCTATTCCTAGTTTAGCCCTAGACCTATCTTAGATCCTATTATCACACTTTTATATATTTAAATTAGGCCACATGCATCCCTATTTTGTTCAAATTTAGTCACTATCCTTCATTTATCAATCCTATCCCTTCATGCCCATTTTTTTCCAGTTGGACATTAGCATCACATTAAGGACACTATAGCCATATGATACTAGTTTCCCTAAAATGGTGTCTATGTCTTTTAACCTATCTTTCCTGAATGAATATATTTTCAAAGGTAAAACCCTCCTAAGGTCATCATAAACATATTTTATTATCCATATAAGCAACAAAACACTATAAATACATGACTTCTATCCTTCTATCCACTAGATGGAAATTACATGAAAAATACCTATTCAAACATGAGACAAGTTGAAAAAAATAAAGGTTATTAATCCTTATTATTAAATACTTATGAATACTACCATCTACAACTTCCCTATGCTCAAATTTTATATATTTTCAATATTAGGCACACTCTAGAGACTCAAGGCCACTATCATTCTAGCATCATTTAAACTTGCATTAGCACTTTGGTGGGGAGAACTACATCAATATTTATCTCTTCTTAGAGTATTGGTATATAGGTAACTCTCTTCATAATGGGGTGTTGAAGATGTCTAGACTATCCTAAGAACACACTTTTTAAGATAATACCTTAATTACAAGGAAAATTAGGGTTTACATCATAAATCAGCCATTATAGACATAACATAGAGTTGTAGACTTTGTGCATACAGGAACAGAACCCAATCCACACATTTGAAACATCAAAATCAACCTCAAATACTTTTTTTAAATATAGTAATGTTAAATTAGGTTTTTTTGTAATATTTTTCTTCAACAACTCAAAGCTTTTTATTGATAAACATGTCTACACAATTTCTTTTCCTCATGTAATTTTGTATTGGTGAAACAATACTACTAAATTTTATAATGAATTTTATATAACATTTTGTTAAACCATGGAAACTTCTTACCTCTATGATATTGTTTGGAATACTCCATTTAATAATTCCCTTTACCTTTTCTTCATCCATTCTTACACCATCTGGTAAAATTACAAATCCCAAAAATACCAAGCTATTCTAAATAAACCTATAATTATTCAAAATTTTATATAGCTTATCCTTTCTTAATAGCTCTAATACCATTATATAATGTCATATGTTCTCTTATTAAGTCTTACTAAATATCAAAATAAACCACCAAAAACTTACCAATGTAATCTTGTAATATTGTGTTCATCACCCTCATAAATGTTTTGGGTTCATTATATAAATTGAATGGCATCACCATCCACTCATAGAATCCATCCCTAATCTTGAATAATGTTTTAAATTTATATCCTTCATGAATATAAATTTTATAGTACCCATTCTCCATATCAATCTTAGTAAATTATTTTTCTCTTACCAAAATATCAATCATATCTTCTAAATAAGGTATAGGAAATGTGTATTTTATGATAATTTTATCTATTAATCTACTATCCACACACATCCTCCACCCTCCATATTTATTTAGAGTTATGAATATTGGTGTTTCACATGGACTAATGTCCTCTCTTACTATTTTAATCACATAAAATTAGTATTTGAGTGATAAGAGTGATACTTGAGATTAGTTATCCCTATCTTAGCCTTGGACCTGTCATATATCCTATTTTCACAGTTATCCAACCTTCATGTAGTCCATGGGCATCCTTAATCATCCCTAAAGTAATACCAGACCTTTATTGTTTCATATTATCCCTTTAATCATAGTGTTTTGCCACTTGGATACTAATGTCATAATATGGATAGTAATGTCACATGTTTCAAGTGTCCCAATAATGGCAATGTTGTCCTTTCCCTCCTCTTTTCACAAATGAATATATTTTCAAATATTAAACCTCTTAAGATCATCCTAGAGCACTTTTATCACACTAAATTTTATCCCTCTAACCACTATATGGAAATCAGATGCAAAATACATATCCAAACTCAGAACAAGTTATGCAAAATTAAGGTTATCAATCCCTATTCTACCCTAGTTATGCCTACTGCCATCTACAACATTCCTAACCTTAAATTACCAAGAATTACAATCTAAATCACATTCAAATCACTCAAGTAAACTATCATACTATATTAACTTACACTTTCCCAAATACTTATGTGGGGATAGCTACATCAGACTTGATCCCTCTTCAGAGTATTGGTATGTAGGCAAATCTCATCACAATAGGGTGTTGAGGATGTCAAACCTATACCACTAACAAACACACTTTTTAGATTGTATTAAATATATTCCCTAACAATATGTAAGGTTATTATTTCCTCACAAATTTAGTGAAAATAGGTAATATACAAAGTTTTAGAACTTTTGCACATAGGAACAGACCTCACAGATTTAGACACAAGTGGACCCAAAAGCTGGGGATAGTCATATAAAGGGGACACTACCACCAAAACAAGCACAAAATGTCACATATATAATTAGGGTGATATTATCCATTAGGTAATATGATATTGGGATCCTATTTATGACACTTAAACTAGTTTCTACCTCATTTTTCATCCTCCATATCATTTGTTTCAACCATTTTTTTTAGCTAAATTCTTATTTACACTATTTATTATTATTTTTAGAAAGGTTAAAGTTATTAAATTATATAACATATCAATGGATATATTTATTGCATATTATTACCTTGATTTAGTACACTCAGCTCTTTAACAAAAACATTTGGTGAACCTGACATACTTTGAATATTGCTTTAAACCCCTACTTCCATCCTAGGGTTTTATTTCTCCACTTTTGTGAAATAAAATAGGGTTTATTAATTTATGATTTTTCTATATTTTTTCACAACCTAACTAATCTATGTAAATCTTATATTACACTTTAATTTATTAATTTTTTAAAAAAAATGTCTTAAACCCTCTAAACTCTAGATCTACATAATAGGTCATTAAACACTCAAAAAATTAACACTTAGGGTTTCAAATAATTTTTTTTCTTCTATATAAACATTGGGATGATATTTCCCATATTTTAACATATACCTATGTTAGATTACATTATATCTATTATATTATTTTTATTAATTATTTGCATTATCTTCTTTGGAAAGTTTGAAATGATATCTAAGAAGCCTCTTACCCCTCACCCAAATGATCAATTTCTAAAATTTTCACATAATTATATAGATGGATGGACAAATTTTCAATATTTCACACTAACACAGGATAATTAGAATGATTTAATTTATAATTATGATGATGATCATTGTTGTAATTATGGATATGATGTTTACCATGAGCATGAAAATGAAAGTGTTGATAACGATATATTAGATGCATCTTCTTCTTTTTCTCCTCTCTCTTCTCCTACTTCTCTAAATCAAACTAATAATGTAAGGCCAAAATAACCCCTTTTTGGTAGTTCTTTGTTTCAATGTGATCCTATATTCTCAACCACTTTTGCTACATCCTTATTCAAATTAAAGAAACACAAGAACAAGAAAATAAATTTACCATTACATAATTCAAGTAACATTATACATGATGTTCCTAGCATAGAAAAATAAAATGCACATTCCTTACCCTTCTCAATTTAATTTTAAAAAAAATGTATAAATGATATTACACTTTTTACCAATGCACAAACTAATTTGGATGATATTATTTTATCACCTTCTTTTACATTTCAAGATCAATAAAATAATTCTATGAAAAACTTAGATAATTCAAATTTCTATAACTCTTCCCTTACATGTCATAATGTGTCGAATAAAAACATGATTGATACTTATTCTACCCTTGACTCCAAGAATAAAAATAATGATCAGACATGCATTCCAATCATATCTAGTGAAGACCTACTTGACATTGAACCTAGGCATGATGATATATTACATATTATTAAATAGTTAAAATATTATTGTAATCTCTTTATCAGTGATCATGGTAATGAAAATTCTTTAACTCGTACCCATACAAGTGAATTAAACTTTGATTTTGATGAACCTTGTAATAATGATGATTACTGTATTTTTGGTGAAGAAGACATTGAGTCTAGTCCTTACAATTTTCTCCCTACCTCACCCATCTATGATGTTCAATTTGATTACTTATCAAAATTTATTTTAAATGATACCATGCCTATGGATAAACACAAATGAGCTTATGATTATGTTTATAGTTTATACAATTTACATTCACATGATAATAATGTATCTTTTAGTCCATTAACATGTGATACTTATTTACAAATTAAAAAAATAAGAGATACCAATGAATATCCCTCAACCCCTCTTACTACAATACAAACATTTTCTCATCCTAACCTCCACAAGGGTGATATCTCATTTCCCTCTCACTAAGTCCAAGATATCACCCCTCCAAAGGTTAAAGTGAGTAAAACAAAAGGTTTATGATGTAGTGTACCAATGGATAAAATTAATAGAAATATTCAAGAATTAAATAAACCTCTTGATGATGATGATAATATCCATTCAAATGAGGTAATTTCATTGATGCATGATGTGGATGATTTACAACAAGTACATCATCTCACATTGGAAAGTAACGCATATCACTCATGGGATGATTCTAATTCCATCAATAATAATATCATCCCACATAGAATTTTCAATGTAATGTTGTTATAAAAGTTACATATGCTATCATTAACAAATATGAACATGGAGATCCATACTTGTACCTTGAAGCTTACAGGAAATATATTTCACATGTCACTAGTAGTTTAATTCTCTTACAATTATTTCTTAAGACTCTAAAGGGTTAGGAAATAGAGTGGTTTTATAATTCATTCCATTTTGGTTTATTATATACATATGATGAGTTTCAATAGGTCTTTATCATGTATTATATTTATAACAAGGGACCTTGAGTCACATATGAGAGGTTACCTTCACTACAAAAGACCCAATCATAAACAATAAATGAATACATTCTAAGATACAAAACATTTATGCATCAATTGATCTACTAGACAACAAATTTAGAGTTATATTACATTTTTAATAGAGGACTCATTCTTCCTCTTAAGGATAAATTTCTATATGATACATCCATATCATTTGGACATGTATGTTACATATCTTTGGGATTAGATAAAAAGTTGGGACTAGTTGAAACACATTCAAAGATAGATTTGAATTTATATATCTTACAATAAGAGTCATCCAATATGGTATAAGAACCTAATCCACCTATGATTAAGGAAAAATTGGAACATGAACAACTAATAAAAATACTCAACAAATGTAAAGAGATAATTTATAGAACATCTCCTTTAGTGGATATAGCATAGGACACCAATAGTGAGGCCATAATTTTTTTAGAAAGAGATAGGCCACATGACATATTATTCACATTACTAAACAACAGGATGATCACCCTTCTTTATACTCATCACCACCTAGCACACTTCCTACATAGGATATAGAATAAATCATATTACATTTTTATTAGATTAATGGACATTCAGACAATAATTTTTATGCACTCTTAGATCATATTGACAAGTATATTTATAGCGGCATTATAGCATTTACAAAGGGAGAATTTAAGATATCATTTTCCATGCTCTTATAGACCAAACTTGTTTATGAGTGAGTTATCCTAGGATGTTCCTTTTATGGAACCATTGGTTACTCATAATATGAGCCATGTGGTTTCTATGACACCTAATTATGTGAGATCTCATTCACCACAAATTTAGTAGAGATGGTAGCCAATTCACATAGATCAAAGCACAATTTCAATTCAACCACTAATTAATATTTTTAGAAAGAATCATAGATATTAGAGCATAGTATTAGTATGAAAACTAATTAATATATGATGCACAACAAAACATAGTTTTAGCATGACAACTAATTAAGATATTTGGAAGACATGATCAATAATAAATCATAATTTTAGTTTGACAACCAATTAAGATATTTACACGACATGATACACAATAGAGCATAGTTTGAACATGATAAGAACTTAATATATTTGTAATACATGATATAAAACATAACATAGTTTTAGCATGATGAGCAATCAAGATATTTTCAAGACATGATGCACAATAGACCATAGTTTCAGCATAATAGCTAATTAAGATGTTTTCTATAGAGTCTATAAATATATTTAACAGTAGTACATGATGATTAGTATAAGTTCTAAAGGATATTTATACACATACATAACATGAACATTATGGTCACTTATTCACCATACCATCCAAGTTCTAATAGTGGCTTCCATAGTCCATAGAGTAGTCCAACCAACTTCATAGATTTAGAGCATAGTTCATAGGTCAGTTTAGTCAGCTTCCTAGATTCCTATACCTACTTCATAGGTAGTTACAACTATAAATAATTAAGTATATAAGGTTCTAGGACATCAATTAACTTTTCACATACGATGCATGATTATTATTCCTTTGTTTGACACATGCCACATTAAAAGTGAGTCTCTAATGAGACTCATCAGTTACCATATTCCTCCTTACTTATACATAGTATCATTCACTCTCGCTCCTTTTATATATTTGCATTTACATGTTTTTTGTACATAGCTTATATCTAGAAAATAAAAACACAATATAATATGTCAAAAACATAAAAAAAAAAAAAAACATCCAAAAATTTACTCAAAAAACATAAAATTATAGATTGTATGCATTTCCATGTTTACATCTCTTTTATTTGTCAAACACTACATATGATAACTATATTAGTATATTAGCTTTTATCATACATGCATGCTTCACTTATTTTTGTTGAGTGTTTATAGATTGTTACATGACTTAGGTCCAGTACACCAATCTAGATTTGATATTATCTAGCCATTGGGGGCATTTACATAGATACACATGTTCTTCATTTGACACATTCATTTATTTAGGGCACCTATACAAAACTTCAATTACCAGGTTACATCTTTAGATACTCTACATCACATATTTATTGTTAAATCTTGATATTTATCATGCTACACTTAGATTTTTTATCGATTACTACTAATTTAAACTTAGTATATGTAAATCTTGGCTCTTACATAGATTTATATTACATGCTCATGCATACTTTCATTTTTATATTTCTTAATTTAGACTTGATTATATCCTTATGTTTTTTATATGTGAGAGTACTTGAATATGAAATTATTATTTGGCTCTTTGCCACTTATTTTTGTAGTATGTATGATTTGGACATGTACCCATGTCCTTATGCATACTTTCCTAATTATGTATGCAAACATTTGATCATGTCCTTATATGTGTCTCTAATCCACTTTACTTGTTGCTTACATATGTGTACATTTAAACATGTCATTTTATGTCTTGTTTTCTCATATTTATTGACTTGTGCCCATGTCCCTTTTATTGTGTCCTATTGGCCTAATTTGTGTACGTCATGTATATTATATACATGATTTATTGTATGCATGATGGCAATGACACTTGTATCTTGTTTGTTACACATCCTAGTTTTAGATGCCATGAGGGAACTCACAAATATCCCCTTCTAACTTAGCTATCGTGATGGACATCACACCCCATCCCTCTAGATAGCTACTCAATTATTATTCATATTTATTAGTACATACATTGTTATATTTATCTTGGCACCCTTACAAATTCTAAACATGAATATATCACACATTAAAAATTTATTCTCAGATTATCTTACATTACAATATTATATATGCACATTATATTGGATTATTATGTAGATATCATATATGCTTTGGTTAACACAAATATTATAGAGATTTTTATTTTAAGGATATTTTTTACACAGGTTCAAAAACTCCCCTCAAAAGAGGGGGAACTCACATGGGTTTTTAATAGATATCAGGATCCTATAATGAACTCATAGTACATTTTTCATCACACAAGCTCAGATTATAGAAATCAGACTCAAGTGAACATAGTGGGAAAATAGTGAAACAAATACTAGCATAGTTGCATAGAAATAAGAGCAGAAGAACATTAACACCTAAATTGGGACACTAGTTTCATATGAAACTATTATCCAAGATATAACACTATTATATATCAGCCTTTATTTTAGAAAAACCTAGATTGGCTAGAAAAGTATAGTATATATAGTACAAGTTTGCATATGTTCAGTTATAGATTTATTAATTTTGCCCAATTTAGATCAGATTCATATCATTTTTCTCAAATTGGTGGTATCATGAATAACATGACCATTCCCATATTTATTTTATATACTTAGATATAGATTATTACAACTTAGTCTATTATCTATATGTTTATATATCAGATTTAGGTCATGTCCATGACACATTATTTCTATGTGCTCAATTACACACTGGTTGATTAGATGAAATGAAAATTTCTATGTCATTCTCTACATTATAGACATTTGACATCATATTCTAAGTTACACACCAATTTTATGAGGATCCTTCCTAAACAAGTTAGTAGATAACTGTAAATACATGAAATAAATAATGAAAATCGGTAATATATTAACTCAAATAAAAATAACTAACTTAAAATGGATAAATCACATAATCAATGGCCTCTTCAAGATGGAAACTTCCTTTGACCAATATCAATTCAATATAATTTGTGGATACCTTCATTGGGCCTTAACACTTAAATACTAATTCTATTCTAACAACTATTTCTTCCCACGTATCTAGGATAATACAAATGTGCTCCAGGGATGACTTATAAAGCATATACATCTATAATAACTATGACACTAATAATTTAATAAATAAAGATAAAACATGAGTTCCTAACATCCCCTCCATCTTGGAAATATATTTATCATCAACGATTCAAATGTGGGAAGTGTTTCTTAATTTAGAATAATGGTTCCCATTTGGCATCTTCAAGTTGTATGCCATGCCACTAGATTAAGACTTTTTGGATGGCATGGGAGTGAAGTTGGTGGGTGTACCAAGCCAAGACTACTTCCAATTTAATAAGAAGGGAGCCTTTATTATCAAGTTTTGGTAAAATTATTTGCATTCGAATTTTGGTTCAAAGAATTTTATTAAAAAAATAGACATGAAAGACTACGTGAACATGGGAGGAAGGTGGAAGATCTAAATTATAAGAAATAAACCCAATCTATTGTAAAACCTTATATGGCACATAAAACTTAGGGGCAAGCTTATCACACCCTTTTTATTTTAGGGATGAGTGTTGATATGTTTGTAGATGAATAATAACCATATCATTGAGTTGAAAGGTGCACTCAGAGTGGTGTTGATAAACTTGTTTCTTCGTATGATTTAGTTATAGATGGATATTATCCTACAAGGTGCAGAGAATTTGATCCCAATGGCATAGAGTAGTGTTAACTACCTAGATTGGTGAACTATTGAGTGTATATGGGAGGACCAATGGGGGTGCTTGACCATAAATTGATTCATGTGGAGTCATTCTATTAGAGGTTTGGTAAGATGTATTTTACCACCATTCTATAAGAGGTAACCATTTGACCCACTGATGTGGTTAATCTATGACAAAATAAATAAGATAGCTTTCCAGACATTTATTGATGATTTAATTTTGGCCATCAATTTATGGATGATATCCTGAATGAATTTTCAATTATGTACTCAAGTGGTTGAAGATTTCTTTCCAAAACTAGCTTGTAAAGGTAGAATCATGATCTGAGATAACAGAGTCAAGAACACTATGGAGTTAGAATATGTGATCAAGAAATGTTTGAGAAATGGTGAAAGAGTGTAGGGATGGGCCAAAGTATAAAAATGAGCATATTTGGAAAGGTGATCCACTTAATGAGAATCACTTATTTTCCACCAAATTTGGGGAGGCATTTAATAAAATCCATAGAAATGTCAGTCTAAATATGTGTGAGAATTGGTAGTGGTTGGAGTAGACCAGGTGGGGAAAATATTTCAACTTTAATGCATTGGCAAATATCATATTAAAAAAAATGATTTTATATCCTACTTGAGGCTTGGCCCAAAGAAATTATGGCTAACCTACTCATATTTTTTCAAAAAACCTAAATGACCCATGAAAAGGGAAGCATGCATCTCCTATAAAATTGGTTATTTAAAATTGAATCTTGTCGATAACAAAAGTCAACCTTTATATCACAATATGTGGCCATCCCATGTATAGTGTGGTTTAGTATATGGATCAATAGATAATTATAAAATGATTCATTTGGTTGGGATTTCATTATGCTACTCATTTTGAAGATCATAGATCTAGGTGGAAATGGGAAGAGAGATTGCACAGAGGTGCACTGGGTCTACGAACTAGTGAGAGAGAGCATCAACCACCAGATTTTCCTTACCTTTTTTTGTAGTTAATTTAATAATCACATCTCATGAGTTTAAATACCCATTTATATTTATATGAGGAATATAACCATTGCTCTAAAAATTAATTGAGGCTTTTATGGTTGATTTTGATGTAGAAGTGTTAGGTAATCAAATATGGATGCCATTTATGAACTACATAAATAATATTCATCATCTCATTTTTATATGTGGAACATACCAAATTTAATCCAATGATGGAATTACTAGTGAAGGATATGGTGTGGCCTTTCTACATAAGTACAACACCAAAACCCATACCACATGCATCACACTCAAGCATAAAGGGCTTGAAGAAATCAAGCATGGCCAAGACTCATGTGGTTCACATGGCATGTTTGAGGTGGGAAATTGATTAGTAATATATTAGAAACCATACAAATACATATTTAGTAAGCATATATGTCAATAGAGATATGATTATGCCATAATCTTTGACAAATTTTAGTAGTATCCTGTTAGACCAGGAAATCCACATAAAATTTTGAGGGTCTTTATTTGTGGCCAATTTGTCATAGCTACAAATTTTTTGGGGTCAACATAAACACCATTAGATGTGATAATATGTCGTAGATACTCAAACTCTATTTTTCCAAAAGAAAACTTTGAATGTTTGGTACATAGGTAATTGGAAACAAAAACTCCCAAGGTGGTGTCAAGGTGGTTGAGCTGATCTTCCCATGTAAGACTATATCTCAAAATGTCATGAAAGAAGACCAAGATAAAATTACACAAGAAGGGGTTAAATACTTTTTTCATCACTATGGAGTTAATCAAAATTTAGAAGGTGGAGGGGACATGACAAATTTACAAGGAACTCGTAGTGGTTGTCATGTGTGAGAAAGGTTGTCTTGGGAATGTTGGTGTCATGAAGATGAATTTGGTGATACTTAGAGTGTAGGTCCAATTTAGATAAAAACTTTACACTATGGAGTTCATAAAGTATTTCATCTTTGATGTGAATGTGAAACTTATCCTTGATGGTTAGTTTGTTTAGATCCTAATAATCAATGCATAGGAACGAAGAGCCAATCTTCTTTCAAATAAGAAAGACTAGTGAATAATATAGACTAGTGTTGGGCCAAATGACCCCAACCCATAAGAGATCATGGACAATCTTTTCAATCTCAAACTTTTGATGAAATGTGTACTAGTAGGGCCAAATTTCGGTAGGTATACTACTAGGAAGTAGTGGGATTTAATGGTCCTAAGGTCAGTGAGGTAGCAATCCTATGGGTTCCTAAAAAACTATGGCATGTTTGACCAAGAGGTTGTGCAAGTTGAGTGGTTGAGAGTCTATTGGTGAAGAAGTATGAAGAGAAAATAGTTGGGAAAAGACACCATGGGATCCCCATTTGAGAATTTTCTCTATATGGTGAGAGCTGCCAATGATGGTGGAGCTAAGAAGAGGACCTTATAGAGTGTATTTATGTCCATTATTTGAGAACTACATCCATAGCTCTAAAAAATCCTAAAGGATGGGTTTAAGTGTTTATAACCATTGGGCATCAAGAACAACATCACATCTAATTAAATATAAAGTAAACATATCAGATCAAAGGTTTATTCATCCACTAAAATATGAACATTACGACACTTCCCTTTGTATGGTAATGTGCCTCTATTGGCAATCATGACCTCAAACTAGAACAAGGGTGGATAAAACAATCTACTTAGCTACCAGAGGGTCGATGAAGTTTTGAGTACTTTCAGAGTCAATACGGATGGTGAGGAGTTAATTCTTAAAATAACCTTGGATGCACATTATTTTGGGGGTAGTGACTCCTACCAAAGCATGCATGGAGATTTTAGGAGGATAATTTAAGCGTGTAGAATCATCAAATTCTTATACAATCTCCTCATTGTTATCCTCATCATCTTCGATATCTCATGGAACCCATTTATTATCACAATTATAGAAAATCCCTTTTTCATGGCATGCACACATTTTATCTCTTATGAGACATTTTATGGGGCTTGTCTTGGTGTTGGGTTGTTGTAAAGAGGTATTGGATGGTTCCCAATTAGAATTATGATACTGGGAGGTGATTTTATCTTCATCAAGCTTTTCAAGACCCAAGGATTCCATCATGGTGTGAGGTTAGAATATTTTGACCTCAGAGCAGATGGGATCTTTGAGGCCACTAATAAAATAAATCTTGAGAAATTCATCTGATAACCCTTCAGTGTGATTAGCCAATTTCTTAAATTCAATTTTATAATCATAGATGGTGTTTATCTAATGGATTTTGGTGAGAGATACTATAAAATCCACAAATGTTGCGGGACCTAAGATACCTAAAATTAGGGATGAAAAAGTTGTTTAGTCAAGTTCATCATTTGATTTGAGATACCAATGGTACCATTAGAGTGCCTCTTATCCCAAGTGTAAGGAAGCAATTGGGACTTTATTGACAAGATAAATATTATGAATATTGAATTATTGATCAGTGTGATAAAGCTAACCTATATGATCGTTACCATTGAACCTTAGAAAGTTTAGTTTGGGCCCACATGGTATGTGGGTAGAAGAGAAAGTAATCTCAAAAGAAGAATCCTTTTGTAATTTCATGAGAAAAAGGCCATTCTATTGATTTAGTCCATGCATCATATCGGTTAAGTCAGTGACCTGAGCCTTTAAGACTATGATTTCTTCCTCCATGATCTTGGTGCTTGCACAGGTGGCTACCATAACCTATTTTATATATATATATATAAAACAATGGATAGTAAAACTAGAGTTAAGACATTATTAGTAAGGGAATTTTTAATTTGGAGGAAATGAGAGGGGTAAAGGTACTTTTACTAGTTTTTTTCACGGTTTGAGTATGATTGATGAAGGCAAGGGAGATTTTAGAAGTGAAATGGAAAAACTAGAAAAATTTTAGAAGAGGGATAAAAAATTAGAAAATGGATATTAAAATTATGGTAAAATTTTGAGGCAAATGGATAAAAACAAAAGAAGTTATGGCAAAACCTGAAAAATGGAAAATTGAGATTTGTGGGAATTAGAAGTGGAATCGAGATATGGGACCTCAAGGAAGAAAAAGTGAATAATGTAATTTTAGGTGTCTCATAGAATTTTGAGAAGTAATGGGGATATATATGGGGAGATATTGTAAAATAAAATACTTTTGATACTCAAAATACTCTAGTAGTCTAGCTATAAGTCCTCTATTTTTTTGGGGGGTTTATGTCAAATGTCTAGCTACAAGTCCTTTGGTAGTCTTCTGATACTCTATCAATAGTCTTATGAAATTTATATAATGGATATGAGCCCCAAGTTTTAATGACTTCCTAAAGGTTTTTAAAATTCTCTCTGACCACCAATTTTGTCTAAATGAGTACCACTCTCTAGAAAATTTCTAACCATGGATTAGCCCCTAAATGATATATCTTGGTTTTCCTCATGGGTGGGAACTATTCAATCAAGATGGGGCCATTTCCATTTTCATGGAAAGGTCCTCTTAATGGGCCAACTACTTTGGGGTTCCTATGGTACTCCTCACAATGAGTTTTAAGGATTTCACCCAAGCACTTCCCACAATTATGTAGATAAGGTTTTACCCTAATGTCAAATTAAAAAAACATAATGTAGTCAAGTATAAAAATTGTTGATACTCATAGTGATAATGACCTATTTCCAAAATGAAACTATAGATATAGACTATGGTGTAGAGGGGTTGTAAAAAGATATATTACCACTTGCTAATCACTAGGGTCCTATTATGGTAAGGTGAGAGCATATAGTGGGTAGAAAAAAAAATTGAACCTAGAAAGCACTATGATACCAAATGTGAGGATCCTTCTTGAACAAGTTAGAATATAATTACAAATACATGAAATAAACTATGAAAATCAACAATATATTAACTCAAATAAGCATAACTAAATTACAATGGATAAATCATAGAATCACTAGCCTCTTTGAGGGGGAAATCTCCTTTGAACAATCTCAATTTAATATAATTAAAGGATTCCTTCATTAGACCTTAAAACTTACTTAAATACTAATTCTATCCTAAGAACAATTTCTTCCCATGCATGTGGGATAATAAAAATGTTCTCTAGGGATGAATTACAAAGAATATGCATCCATAGAAACTATTACATTAATCATGCAAAAATAAAGGTAGGACATGGGTTCCTAACAAGTTTCATGCCTTAATCCATATGTAGTGGTTGGCATTCCCAAGTGACCCAAAGCCACCTAATATACCTGAGTGGATGTAGAGTAGACAATCTTAGTTAGACATTTCTAGTTACATCACACGGTGTTAGTTTTAGATGCAACTACTACACATTTGTAGGAAATGATGGATTCATAATATACTTTAGTTTTTAAGTCACTTACATAAGAGGTTTACACACAAAATCAATCCAATCCAATCTATTCATAGGTTATGATCCACCAACCAGGGTTGGGTAATGATCTAGCAAAAACCAAATTGAGTTATTGAGCTACCCACACATAAGGATTGAGCAATCCATCAATTTAGTCTAAGATATTTACCTATCGATCATAGTATGCATGCACACATAGGTTTTCACTAGGTTCATGTACCTAATGAGATGTATTCATTCCTTTCCTCTTTCTTATCCCTTTACTCAATTTTAAATAGTTTTACTTTACTTAGTTTTGTTTTTGATTTTGATATCTCTCAAGTAAGTACTAACTTATGCATGTTTCACTTATATCAAATCCATTTGATCGTGTTTCACATACTTAGACCAAGATTCACATGCTTGACCTCTTAGGTAAGTCTTGGTATGCTTATTTTTCCTTTATCCTAGTCATTTTGCTTTGTTTTATTTCTAAAATAAAGGGGGGTATATAATCACCTAAAATTGTTATGATGTTGATTGGTAAACCACCCTCTAGCACCATCATAGCCTCATTCTCTCTAAAATCCTCTTCATATTTATTGGTATTTAAACCCTTGTCTACTATCTTATTTCCTTTCTACACCATGTGATGATTCTCCTCTAGTGGGATTAAACCCACCTGTAGTTGTATTGAACCCACCTCATCTATTTAAGTTATATTATTGTCCTTTTCATGGCTCAATTGATATTTTGAATGTTTTTCTATTATATTTTCCTTCTACCTTCAAAATGAAATAATAAACCTCCTCCATACAAAGTATTATATGCATGCTCAATTAATCTCGAAGAGAAAAATCCAAACCATTTACATACCTTGCATCCATTTATTTTTTTTGTTCCATCATGATCCACTCGTATGGAAAGCTTGTAACAATCATCTATATACTTTTATATACTATGATCCTTTTACCTTAAATTATATAATATTATATATAGGTTTTGTGCATAATTCTTAAAATGAAATTTCTCTCTCTCTCTCTCTCTCTCTCTCTCTCTCTCTCTCTCTCTCTCTCTCTCTCTCTCTCTCTCTCTCTCTCTCTCTCTCTCTCTCTCTCTCTCTCTCTCTCTCTCTCTCTCTCTCTCTCTCTCTCTCTCTCTCTCTCTCTCTCTCTCTCTCTGTGTGTGTGTGTGTGTGTGTGTGTGTTTTGATTGGATATATGATGAGAAGATAATAAATGGCCAAGATGAGTGCAATGGAGAGGAAGAGAAAAATTTTGAGGAAGTGAAACAAAATAAATATAACCACCAAAATATTCCAAGTCATTTGAATACATGGGAATTATAATATTTCACTACTTCAAAGGGCCAAATACATTTCTATAATATAAGGGTAACAAATCTATGAATAAAGATATAGCACAGCATCACTTCATGATTACATGTTTGAATGAAACTTTACTCCAGGAATAAGATAACATTTCAATAAAGGTAGAATCACCAAATAAGAATGCAAATCATATCCAAAGAGAGAACATACCAAAGGAGGAGGTAGAACATAACCACTTCATCAAACTTGCATAATTAAAATGTATAATAGCATCCCAAGAAGGTACACAAGAGATGAATTTTCCACTATTTGTTTCATTGTATAAATAAATTCCATATAACATAATAATGTTGGATTACCTATCCATTTTCATTTTTTTAATGAATAACCATTTTTTCCATGTTTTGGAATAATAAATCTATCACTAAAAATCTAAATTATTTCAAATGGAAGTAAAACTATGTACACCACTCTCCAAGCCAAATAAAAGATCAAGGTGTAATAATAAATAAGGATGAAACTTGTAAATACCACTCTCTAAATTAGTATGAGAATGGAAAAAAGAAGGAAATGATGTCCAAGGACATGATCAAGATTTTATTGCACTCAGTGAAGCATGTATGGGCATTGACATGTATAATATTGTAATTTTCATTCACAACTCCACCTAAATAATTTCAAGGGGTATTCTAAGAAGGAATAGGTGTCTAAGATTAGGAATGAATAAGTTATTCCATCACTTACAATTCAAGAGATATCAAATTAATAATAAGAGATACCAAGAAAGAATCCATCAAAGAATAACATCCCATAGAGGATTCCCCAACACCATTTCAAGTGGGTAATGGTAATAAGTCATTCTTGGTGTCATAGATAGAATACTTGCAAAGCTAAAATGTTGCTTGACATGTATATTTAAGAAGCACCTCAAATTTTTTTTTGTGTTCCATTTGTTGAAATTAGAAATAATGGAATTGACCCCATTTGTATGAGAAGCTAGGGAGGAATTTCACTCTTCAAAGGAAAATATGGAGAAACTATCCAATCTATTTGAAAATCATAAGTTAGAGTATCACATTTCATCAAAGAGGTTGTAGCATTTTTAAAATTCTCATGTTGGCATATGATGAGAAGAAAAGAAATGTCCAAGTTGAGTGTAGTGGAGAGGGAGATAATAAAGTTGAGGAAGTGAAACGAAAGAGTTATAACCACCAAAATATTCCAAGGTCTTAGTAGAAATGAGAATTACAATATTTCACCCCAAGCAAATATAAATGAGGTTCTTCACACCATTGTTGAAGAGGCTAGCTAGATTGTCGAAGTAGATGGCACTACTTACATAAATGTGGTATGTCTATAAATATAAAGAATACGTAATGAGAGTAATAAGTGCCAAAATATATTAAACTAGCGTATCAAGGGTATCCACATTAGAAAATCAAAAACATCATATCAAACATTTGGACCATCTATAATGCAAGCAAGGATGGTATCTATTTATTATCTCCACAAATTAATCAAAGGATGACATCTCTAATATTTTATACCATAGATCATAAAATAATATAAATAGAGATAGAATTCTTGGAATATCATATCAAAGCATCATATTTATCCACAAACCAACTAAATCATTAAATGTAATCAACAAATCTAATAAGGATGACAATTTGGTCTACAAGTAGCCAAGCATAGTACCCCATTCCAATTAACAATAACAAATAGAATCATCAAATGGTGTATCCCAATCATGAGATGAACTTCACATTAATATATGACTCTATCTCAAACATCATACTAGTTTCTCCCATATATTTTTAATTAAAACATATATTGAAGGATTATAAGTTAGTTTTAATAATTATGTGAAGGAAATATTGAATATAATCATATTTAAATATAGCCATAAAACCATCAAATTTAGTTTTGAAATAATAATGTGAGCCAAATTATATGCAAAAAGATAATCACCATAAAATGTAAACACACACACATTGTGTGTGTGTATAATCCATAAAGGCATACAAAATAAGAACATAATAGAATGTTGGGTGATATTCATATAGGCATACAATGCCAAAAATATGTATATTTCCATATAGGCATAAAAAAAATTACATCAACTAAGAACATAATATAATGTTGGGTGAATGACATATATGAATACAATACCAAAAACACATCCATTTTCACATAGATATACAAAAAATTACATCATCTAATACATCTTACTCATCAAAAAACCTCCCCCTATTTACCTTCTTTGAAGAAAACTCTCCCTAGGATGCCCTAATCATAGATGGAGATCCCTCAGATGCCTTGAATTCTTCTAAAATATGACATGGGTCCTTTATGCTCTATATCTTAACTTTTTCATATACAAATATTATTAGAAACTTTACATACTATACATTCAACTAAGTTCAAAAATTAATTTTAAATTAATACAAAAATTATTTAAACATGAATTTACCAAAATCTCGTGGTCAAGCTCAATTTGCCTCTAATGCTAAATAAGGTCATTGATAGGTTAATATTCTCACATAGGAGTGTGAAATGGGAGGAAACATGAGAAGATTCCCTACTAAAAATATGAATTGGACTATTAGATGTTATCAGACAAACTACATAATACATTCACATAGTTATATTTTCTCAAGTATAGAGAAAAAATACTAAAACAAATCTATATTTACAATTCAAAATTACAAGTTCAAATTCCTTAGTGAGTGTCTATGTAGATGAAATTACATCGTAAATGCATGTGTTTGTTTTATCCTATAGATATGGAGGAGTCTCCATTGTGATCATCAACTAAACAAACAATATATTTTTATTAGTTGAGCATAGATATATATAAATAAATGTTGTATATTAAGTATAATATTAATGAAAAAATACCTATGTATATGTAAACATTAGCTAAGTAACATCAACAGATGTAGAATTAGATGGCCTACAAACTAGATATGAATATTTAAAAATTAGTTGAGTAATGTCAACAAATTTAGTAGTAGATGACACACAAATTGGCTATGAAGATGATGGTAACACCTCCTCCTAAAACATAAAAAATTACATATATATTATTGAATTTCTATGTAAATTCATTTTTAAATTTTAAATACAAATTTTACTAAAATTTAACATGTTAAATATATAAGATACCTACATATCTATAGTTGACATGTGCACACCAAATATATGTTTCAAAAACTCATTTCACAAAACTATAACATATAGGCCTTTAGAAGAACCACCATCATCATCTAAAGTTTTAGTGTATATAGCACCATAACATCTACAAGGTTGAGTTATCAGATGCACACTAGGTGGATTATCCCCATGTCTACCCTCTCTAGAATTAGTCTTAGAAAGCTTACTTGTATGTTGAATGAGTGTCTCAGTAAGTGTATAAAGTTTACACAAAGATTCAATCTCAATGACCCCCTTCTATACAAAGGGATATTGGATTGAAGTGTATTTTTTGTAGGGATTATTTTATGTTGATTAGGTGCATGACATGCACCTAGTCTATCCTATATAGAGTCTTTCCCTTGGACCTAAAACTTTGAGTAGTCAAAATAATTAGTAATCTCATTGAGGATAAAGTCACAATAGAGTTTCCTCAAAAAATACAATAAAACCTCGTGGTTGTTACAAGGTGGGTAATCAAAGACCATCCACCATCAGTCCAAAAAAATTATTTCTTATCAAATTATATTAGCATCAATGGATTGGGAACAATTTTATTTAATGGATCAATAAATAAGGCACAAAATTGGTTATTTATTTTTTGTTTATCCTTCACCTCATGTGTTGACAATTTGTTATCATAGTAAGCCCTACATATATCCCTATGTGATTCCCATCTTTGAGTATGAATTGTCATTGATTCAACTTGGCTTAGTAATGAATATAGGGTATTAGCCAAATATGTACAATAGGTGTTGGTAGAACTAGGGTCACTCATTCTCCTAATTATCTCCTCAATTTTTAGTTTTTCCTCAACTATGTGCAGCTAAATCCTCATGACAACCTAGGGGTCTTGTGGAATTGTAAGAGGGATAGGAGGTTTGGGAGGAGGGTTAGGAGGTTATTATCTTACACTTGAATGGGTTGTTCAAATAAAATAATAGTTTTAAAAATAAATAAATGTAAAATAAAAATAATTTATAAAATGTGTTGTTAATAGGTTTTAATTTTACTTTCTTACCTCCCTTCTATGGTGGCATTATTGATTTATTGGGGTAACATAAATGGTATTGTGTTTTCTCCTCTTGGTAGTAAAATGTGATTTTAGTAGGGTAGAGAATAGTTGTCAAGGAAAATAAAAATGAATTTGGTTGGGGTTTTGATCATGGTTTTTTGTTTTTATGTATAATATATAGTGTGAATGTGTTTTTATTACCATAAGAAACACATATGTGTTTTTTATACTATAATAAATGCATACACACTTTTAACACTATAAAAAATGTGTACACATTTCTTATAGTTTATAAAACATACACATTAGTTCCATTAAACATAATTTTTATGAAATAACACATTCACATTACTCAAAATTATCTATATAATTTTTGCCCAACTTCATGCACTTACCCTAAAAGAAAAATAGGAATGCAATCCCTAGTGTAATTAATCACAAATCAATGCTGAAGTAAAACCATATCTCAAATATAAGAATAATAAAAATGAATAGGTGTACAGTATAAAATATATATGATCACATGAAAGATCAATTTTATAAATTAAATCATGAAACATATAACCTTAAGCATTATTATGATATTCCCTTAAAATTCCCCATGAAGGAGCATAAGAGGTGCCCTTATCTAACTGTGAAATCATAACCATGTGTATAAACCTCTAAATCCTACATCTAACTAATAATACCATAAATATCATGTGTGTAATAAATATAACATGCATTAATATGAAGATAATAATATTAGAGCATAGTTATGATTTTCTTAAGGAAACTATAAGATCATAGAAAGTAAAGGAGGAAAAGAATTTAGATTATGCATTTATATATTATTGTGGTCTAAATATTTTATATCATGAGAAATAATACATTCATATTTTTTTTCATAAGTGAATTATTCTAATTACCTAAAGTTGTTATTTGACGGCTAATAGTGCTACTTGAGATTACCTATTCCTAGCTTAGCCCTAAACCTATCTTATAGCCTATTATCACACTTTTATAGCTTTTATGTGAGCCACAGGCATCCCTAATCAGTGCAAACATAGTCTTAGATCCTCATCTCCTGATCCTACCCCTTTCTGCCTAGTGTTTTGTTAGCTAGATATGATCACCACATTAAGGACATTATATCGATGTGGTGATGGTGTCCCCAAAATGGTACTTATGTCCTTTATCCTATCTTTCCTTAATGAATATATTTTCAAAGGTAAAACCCTCTTAAGATCAGCCTAAGCATCTTTTATTATCTTCACAAGTAGTAGAATATTATAAATACATGAATTTTATCCCTCTATCTATTGGATGGATATTATATGTAAAATACCTATACAAACACAAAATAAGTTGAGAAAAATCAAGGTTTTTAATCCTTATTTTGTCTTACTTGTATTTACTACCATATACAACTACCCTAACCTCAGATTTTCTACATTTTCAATCTTAAGCACACTCAAGACACTCAAGGCCACTATCATTATAGCATAAATTGCACTTACAGTAACACTTAGGTGGGGATAACTACATTGGGCTTGATCCCTCCTCAAAGTATTGGTATGTTAGCAACTATCTTCACAATGGGTTGTTGAGGATGTCCAATCTATCCTACTAACAAACACACTTACTATCTCATACCTTAATTTAAAGGAATATTTGGGTTTTCATCATAAATTAGTAATTACAAGACAATATAGAGTTCTAAAATTCATACACATAGGAACATACCCTAGAAATCTAGATATAGGTACACCTAGAAGTTTAGGATAGTCCTACATAGAGGACATTAATTTCAATATCAATACATAGACCCACATAGAAATACTATCCAAATGTGTCTCTAATATCCATGATGGGTTATTATATAAGGAGCCATTTGACGACACTCAAACTAGCTTTTATCTCAATTTTCAACATTCAAATTGTTCATATCAAATGTTTCAAGTTTTGATGCCATATCTTATGCATAGGATATAATCTCTTTCTCCTACTCATCTCCATGAGCATGAGATCTACTTTCCCTATAACTAGGTCCATGATATCATTCCTCCATGAGATTATGTAGCCTATACCATTATCATTAATCCCCATACTTAGCCTATTCACACCTCTTCCTTACAAGGTGTATGCCTCTATGTTCAATTAGAAATAGCTAGGGTTTTCACTTATGAGACTCTATGTGATAAAACTATTAATACGAGTAAGAAAAATTCAAGCTTATAAAATTAGAATTAAATATTACATGAAAATATTACAACATTGGAAAATTAATTTACAAGACAAAGGCCTCTAGGGCATAATAGTGTAAATCATGTATATGCATCTTTACGTAGTAAATTTGTGGAAAATAATGTGACATATCAAAACATTAAATCACAACAAAATACATATACAACTAGTTATTCAAAAATCATTCAAAGGTGAAATAAAATTTTGAGTGAGGTACTAAGGAAAATGATTAAATCTATGTTGATCAACTTTTCTCCTATACACCCAATGAGGAGATCCATTTATTTGTGTGCATATCAGAAAATGCATGGGCACCACACTAATTTATGTTTAACATTGAAAATAAAAATGCAATAGATAATGGATACAAATGACTCACATAGTGACACATCATCCACATAATATTTAATGACACATCTACAAATTCAAAAAGGTCCAAATTTAGAAATAATATAAAAATGGTTACCAAAGTATAACTCAAAATAACAAAAGATTCTAGTATCACAATTAGAACAAGAAAAACTACAATAACACAAGTCAAACAAGTAAAATATGCAAAGTTACCTCTCCAAAATGAGGATCAAATTTGAAAATGGTATGATTTTGGTCAAAATTATCTATGATAGTTTGATTATCATGGTCATGTGGAAAGTAGGCCTAAGGCATCATTT
Source organism: Torreya grandis (assembly GCA_037957365.1). Classification (NCBI taxonomy): domain Eukaryota; kingdom Viridiplantae; phylum Streptophyta; class Pinopsida; order Cupressales; family Taxaceae; genus Torreya; species Torreya grandis. The sequence goes on from JARHVA010005844.1 coordinate 700,132, forward strand.
ATCCTATTATATAAGTTGATAATATTTGTCAACAGGTCTTGGGATTTGTTGAATATCCTAAGGCACATCAATCATAGATATAATTTATCAAGACAAAATATCTAGATACATAGGAAATGTTACATAAAGAGAAATAACTTAAGTTACAAAGTCAAAATCATGCTAAGTCAACAAACATTCCCAACAATTTTTTTCTAGAAAAAGAGCCTCCAAAGCACAATACGCCTACAATAAACATAGTTTTAAAGGGAAAAATCATAATCAATATTCGAAAGTGCAATTTATAAAGGTCAACTCCCTAGTATGAGGCAATTCCCTCTAGCATTCCAAGTTATTATGATCTTGATGATGAACAATACTCAAATTATTATTTCAACAACATTCCACTATAGAATGGCATTCACACTGTACAAGAGATTAGTTTTCCTATTTTTTATACATACCTCAATGATAGTGATTCTCCCATGATACTCGTCAATTACTATGGTTTCTCTTTTCTTTTACATACTTTCCTTCTTTCTTTCTCCTTGCACATGGTTCATTTTCATATTACATGTACATATATTATATCCAAAAAATTTAAAAATAATATAACATGTCAAAAACACAAAAACATTCAAATATTACTCAAAAAGCACAAAATTTATAGATTTTTTGCAGTTCTATGTTTACATTTCTTATATTTTCCATGCACTACATATGTTAGCTATCTTATCATGGTTAATTTTATCATACTACATGCTTCACTTATTCTTGTTAAGTGTTTGGAGACTACTTATAGGAATCAGTTCCACTACACTGATCTAGAATTACTATAATCTACCCATTGGGGGCATATACACTCATTCATGGTTATTCATTTGATCACTTATAGGTATCATATACACAATTTCTATTACCAAGTTTTGTCTTTACATTCTCTATATTCCAATTTTAGTATTGTTATATCTAGATATTTATCATTGCCAATCTTACTTAGAATTTTTTTCATGTATCGATATTTAAGACTTAGTATATGTACATCATAGTTCTTACATATATTTGTACTACATACTCATGCATGCTTTCATTTCTAGATTTCCTACTTTAGACTTGATTATATTTTTATGTTTATTCTATTTGATGGCATTTGAATATGACATTATTTTTGGGCTCTATGCCACTTCTATTCATAGTATTTATGCCTTGGATATGTTCCCATGTCCCTTGTGTGTGTTTTCTTGATTGTGTATGCAGACATTTTAACATGTCCTTCTATGTGGATCTAATCCAACTTGTTTATTACTTGCATATGTGAACATTTGAGCATGTCCTTGTATCTCTTATTTTCTCAGATTTAGTGACATGTGCCCATGTCCCTTTTATTGTGGCCCTTTAGCCTATTTTTCATGCTTTATATGTTTTCTTTTATGCATCATGTCCATGACACTAGTCTTTGATTGTTACACACACTATTTTTCAATGCCATGAGGGGCCTCATTCATGTACACTTCATATTTGGATGTCTTGATGGACATCATGCCCCATCCCCTAGGTAGCTACTCAATTTTACATAGATTCATTGTTACATACATTGATTACATCTATATGGACACCCTTGTGCAATTACAAACATGACATACATCATACATTACATACTTATACTCAGATTATCATACATTCTAATGTTATGTTTGCATAATATATAGGATTATCATGTAGTTATCTTATATGCTCTAGCTAATACACATTTTGTAGATTTTTTTTTTAGGATAGTTCTTTATCAAATTCAATAACTACCCTCAAAATAGGGGACATTCACATGGGTTTTTCATAGAGATCAAGATCCTATATTGAACTCATAGAACATTTATTAATACATAGGCTTAGTTTCAAAAAATCAAACATAAGTAAACACATTGGAAAAATAGTGACTCAGAAAGTAGTACAGTGACATAGATTTCATACTAGAAAGACATTAGCACCTAAATAAGGACATTATCACCATTTGGAATGACTATCTAAGATGTGATGCTACTATCTAGTAACCTCAGTTTTTAGACAACTCAAATTAGCTAGAATAGTACATCAGTTATAGTATAGGTTTGTACTAATCTAGTTACAAGTTTGATAGTTATACTCAATTTTTACTTAGATTCATATTTACTTAGATTCATATTATATTAGCTCAGATTCATTTGCTCATATTAGAAGCATCATGTGTGGCATTAACATTATCATATTTAGTTTAGATACTTAGATATAGTTATTATAACTCAGCCTAGAATTAATATACTTAGATACCAAATTGGAGGCATGTGTATAACACATTATTTCCATATGCTCAGTTACACACCAATTAATCAAATGGAATGACCAACTCCATGTCATTATCTATGGTATATACACATGACATCATATTCTAGGTTATCATTAGTTTCATGCCTTACTCCATCTATAGTGGTTGGCATTGCCAAGTGTCCCATAGCCACCTAATGTACCTGAGTAGTTGTAGATCCAACATACACATTTAGCTATACTCAATTAGACATTTTTATTACTTTTCAAAACTAATTTTAGATGCATATACTAAAAATGCATTGGAAATGATGGATTCATAGCTTACTTAAGTTCTTGAGCCACCCACATAAGAGGGTTAGACACACTATCATTCTAATCTAAGCTATTCATAGGTCATGATCCACTAAACAGGGATGGGTAATGATGGATTCAAAATTTAATTATATTATTTTACCACCCATACATGAGGATTGAGAAAGTTATTAGCTCAGTCCAAGATATTCAATAATTTATCGCTATATACATGCACACATATAGGTTGTCTCTAGGTTCATGCATTGGTTCACGTACCCAACTAGGTATATTCATTCCTTTCCTCTTTAATATCTCTTTACTCATTTTTATTCAATTTAATTCTTTACTCAACATAGTCTTTAGCTTTTGATATCTCTTAAGTAAGGATTAATTTATGCATGTTTCATTTATAGGACATGATTTGGATCATTCTTAACATATGTAGACCTAGCTTCACATACTCAAACCCAAATTCATGGGCTTTTCTTCCTAGGTAAGTCTAGGTACACTTATTTTTCCTTTATACTAGTCATTTCATTTTTTTGCATTTATAGATTAAAGGGGGGGGGGGGGGGGAGGGAAATGTAATCACCTAAAAGTGGTATTTGAGTGTTAAGAGTGCTACTTGAGACTACCTATTCTTACATTATCCCTAAACCTATCCTAGTGCCTCTTATCACACTTTTTTAACCTTTATGCAAGCCACAAGAATCCTTAATCAACTCAAACATTGTCCCAAACACTCATTTATTGATCTTAGACCTTCATTCCCAGTATTCTCCTAGTTGGAAATTAATGCCACATTAAGGACAGTAGAGCCACTAGCATTAATGTCCCCAAAATGGCACCTATGTCATTTACCCTATCTTTTTTGAATGAATATATTTTTAAAGGTAAAACCATCCTAATATTGGCCTATGTATCTTTTATTATCTGTACAAGAAAAAAAACACTATAAATACATGAATTTAATCCCTCTATCCACTAGATGGAGATTAGATAAAATATACCTCTTTAAATATGAAACAAGTTGAGAAAAATTAAGGTTAATAATCCCTATTCTACCTTACTTCTACATACTACCATCTGTAGCTATCCTAAGCTCATATTTTCCATATTTTCAATATCAAGCACACTCAAGGCACTCAAGGCCACTATCATTTGATCATCACTTACACTTGCACCAGCACTTAGTTGGGGATAACTACATTGGGATTGATCCCTCCTCAAAGTATTGGTATTTAGGTAACTCTATTCATAGTGGGGTCTTGAAGATGTCTATCTTATCCTACTAATAAACACATTTTTCATCTCATGTCTTACTTTCAAGGAAGATTAGGGTTTTCATCAAAAATTAGTTATTATGTGCATAATATATAATTTAAAAATTTTTGCGCATAAGAATAGACCCCATAAATCTACTCATAAGTGCACCCAGAATTTTGGGATAGTCCTACACAGAGGACATTAATGCTAATATTAGGACACTAGAGCCATGTGGTGCTACTATCTAAATGTGGTGCTACTATCCATAAGGTATTATAACATAGGGATCTATTTAATGACACTCAGACCATATTCCATCCCATTTTATAGAATTCATATCATATGTATCAGGTGTTTTCCAAATATGTATTTATTTGCACTATTTATTACTATTTTTATAAAGCCAAAGTTAGTTAAAATCTATAACAAATCAATGGTTATTTTATGCATATTATTTCACTAAGTTATACTACTCATCCATTTAATCAAACACAAGATTTACATAAGATAAATCCTAAAATTTTAAAATAATTATTATAAAACAAAATAAATGAATGGAGATGGATAAATAACCATGCAATAAGAAAAAAAATTATTGCATCCTCATGTGAGAAAAGTATTATACTTTTTATTTCTTGATAGTGATCCATTATAGATTTATTAAAGTGGACATAAATGGGTTATATTTTCTTATTAATGATCAAAAATAGTTTCCACATTGGAAATGTTATGAGCACCCAAATATTTGACATTATCATCACAAGGTATATTACTAGTTTTAGTATCTGCTTGATCACTCATAGGTCTATGATTAAAATCCTTATATCATTTATAATAATTTTTATAAATTATTCATTTTTTATATGTATGATCAATTAGAATAATAAATTACATAATATCCTTTTCTTTTTTCCAAGTCCTTATACCATTATACCCCATCATTTCCCTAGCACACTTTTCCAATACAACCATGAGTCTATTATATAGATCTCATCCAATACAATAATTAGACATCTTTATCATTTATAT